>JASDQU010738165.1:27542-42476 GCA_032191745.1 Picea mariana
TTATAACCCCTGGAGTCAACACTTCGCCAGGTGAACTTGTAGGAGACTAAGGGTTCTAAGGAATAAGGCCCCCGCCTTATTGCGCACCCCTTAGAATCATCGTGAGCGACTGTCACAGTTTGCCCTCACGACATCGTGCATCCTCTCGAACTAGGTAATCGTTAACCTATAGTTCGAGCCACGGTGAGAGTGCTAGTAGGCGGTGGCATGGTTGTTGTCCACCCCTCTCCCTCAACCTCTCTGGAATTGTGTGCGGCCCCTTTACTCCATATGTGAGTCTGGTCGGCAAGCTATCGTCAGCCTACATCATCAACAATCATGTCAGAAATGTCAGCAACAAATCATCAATCGAATGAAACATCATAGTAAACATATCACCCAAAAAGCACACTCCCTGACTCGATCCAGAGTCCAAGGGGGTCCTACCGATGCCTCCGCATCATCAAGGTCAAAAACCCTGCACACTCAATAAAACTGAGTCAATAGCACCTGTCTACATCAAATAGTAACACATCATGTCATCTGTCAATCGCAACATAAACAAGTAATAATGGCCTAACATCATAAAAGTCCAGATCACTTGCGAGCAAGTGTCCTCAAATAATAAATGTTCTCAGTGTGCCAGAGCGGGATGTTACATACACCCCCTCTTGGTCTAAACTTCATCCCGAAGATTCTCAGTATAAATGCAGAAATAAAGTATCATAGTATCATAAGTCTATCTATCAAACACAAATGGAAATTGTTGACGCATATCATATGCGTCCTCCCAGGTCGCCAAGTGCAGCCTATAACTGTCCCACTCGACCTTGACCTGATCTACCGTTCGACGTCGTAACTGTCGAACGCGATGATCTGAGATGCGGACCAGCTCATCCATGAGTGCTCTCTCGTCTGATACCTGCAAGGAACTCAGGTCATTCACATGTGTAGGATCACTAATATGATTTCTCAGAACAGATACATAAAAACATCTTGCATACACCTCAAAGAACTAGGCAAGGCTAGTCGATAGGCCACGGGCCCCTTTCTCTCCACAATCTCGACAGGCCCCATGAACCTAGGAGAGAATTTATCTCCCTTTCTAAACTTGATCGAACTCTTATGCAGTGTAACCCGCCAGAAGACTCGATCTTCGACCTCGTAACTATGGTCGACTTGGTGCGCATCGGCATAACTCTTCTGTCGATCTTGCACTTCTTTAATCCTTCGTCTTATGGTTTGCATTTGCTCTTCCATTTCTTGGATCGCTTTTGGTCCCACCAGGACCCTATCCTCCAGTCGATCCCAACTGAAGGGCGTCCGACATGGTCGCCCATAAAGAAACTCAAAAGGCGCCATTTTTATGGTGCTTTGATAACTGTTGTTGTAAGCAAACTCTACTAGAGGCAAGAACTCCTCCCAATGCTTTTGTTGGTCCATCACGTACATGCGCAACATGTCTTCCAAGGTTTGGTTCGTACGTTCAGTCTGTCCGTCCTTCTCTGGGTGATATGCAGTACTAAAGTTAAGTTGGGTTCCCAAGGCCTCTTGGAAACTCGTCCAAAATCGTCCAGTAAACACTGATCCTTGATCGAATATAATCTTTTTAGGCATTCCATGAAGCCTCACAATATCACTGATGAAAACTCTCGCTATGTCAGGTGCCTGATACATTGTACGCACAGGAATCAAGTGAGCACTCTTTGTCAGAGTGTCTACTACTACAAAAATCGAGTCATGTCTCCTTGCCGTCAGTGGCAATCCAATGATAAAATCCATCGAAAATAACTTCCCATTTCGATTCCGGAATGGCATGTGGTTGAATTAATCCTGCCGGGTGTCTATGTTCAGCCTTTACCTGCTGACATTTGAGACATATAGCCACAAAGTTGACTATGTCGGCCTTCATTCCTTTCCAAAAGAATAATGGTTTGAGGTCTGCCCTTATCTTCGTAACTCCTAGGTGAGCCATGTAAACGGATCTATGAGCCTCTCTCAGGATCATCATCCTCAACTCGTCATTAGGCGGTACATAAATCCGACCTGTAAACCTAAATAACCCATCGTTATCCAATGAATATCCCTCATATCATGGTATCATCATCGTGTTTTGTCCGATAAAATACTTGACTTCGGTGTACCAGTCATCATCACGCTGTAAGGTGAGAATCTTCTCACGTAGATTTGTCTGAAGGGGTAACACCAAAAAGATGCGTGGCCTTCGACTCCAGGCATCTGCCACTCGGTTCACTATTCCCTTTATGTAAGTAATCTCGAAATCGTATTCACTAAGAAATTCCGACCAACGCCATTGTCGCGCGTTCAGGTCGCCTTGCGTAAAAATGTGTTGTAGTCCACAATGATCAGTCTTTAAGTCAAATTTTCCTCGAACAAGGTAGTGTCTCCAAACCTTCAAGGCATATACGATGGCTAGTAACTCCAAGTCGGGCGTCGCGTAGTTCTCCTCATGCCTTCTCAGCTTCCTCGAAATGTAAGCAATCACTCGTCCGTCCTGCATCAAGACTCCACCTAACCTTCCTTGGATGCGTCAGTACATACCAAGAAGTCTGCGTCCATGTCATGGACCTTTAGTATCAGTGCGGTTGTCAACAACTCTTTAAGCCTCCGAAATGCTTCCACACATTTCTCTGTCCAAACAAACTTCTTGTTTTTCTTCTACAATTCCGTGATCGGATTAGCTATCTTCGAAAAACCCTCGACAAAACGTCGATAGTATCCTGCTAATCCCATAAAACTATGCACTTCTGTGACATTCATCAGCGCAGGCCATTCCATAATAGCCTCATCCTTGGTTGTATCCACAGTGATATCTACGCCAGAGATGACATGCCCTAAGTAGTGAATCCTCGATTGATAAAAGGAGCATTTTGACAACTTCCCATACAATTTGTGTTATCGTAAACATTGTAGTACCAAGTGCAAGTGCTCTTCACGCTCCTCCATCATCCGAGAGTAGATCAAATATCATCCATGAATGCTTGGATGAACTTTTCCAAGTACTCACGGAGCACCCCGTTCATCAAACTCCTAAATACCCCCGGGGCGTTGTCAGTCCAAATGAAAAAACCGTAAACTCATAATGTCCAAAACTCGTCTTAAAGGCAGTCTTAGGGATGTCATCCTTCTTGATCCGTAACTGGTGATACTCGAATCACAAATCGATCTTGGAAAACACCGTCTCACCCTTCATTTGATCGAACAGATCATCAATTCTAGGTAAGGGATACTAATTCTTGATTGTAGCCTTATTCAGTTGACGGTAGTCAAAGAAAGGCCTCCATGATCCGTCCTTCTTTCGAATAAAAATAACCGATGCACCCCACGGTGACACACTAGAACGTATCAGTCCTAGGTCCAACAACTCCTTTAGTTGTATTTTCAACTCTTGCAACTCAGGGGTCGACATCCGATAAGGCGTTCTTGCTATCGGTTCAGTTCCTGGTTTCAGGTCTATGGTAAACTCCAGTTCCCTCTCCGGCGGCATCCCAAGCAACTCCTCTGGAAATACATCCGCAAACTCCTTCACCACCGGAAGGTGTTCTAGACCTTCCGCTACTCCTTTCTCATCTAGCGTGAGGATCGCATATAGTTTGCACCCCTTGCGCATACTCTTCCGTAACTATAAGGAAGAGATGACCCGCCAAGAAACTCCCTGGTTCTGTCCTACAATCACCCGTCTCTGTCCTTCGTCATCAACCAAGCTCAACCGTTTCGTCTTACAGTTGAGTACCGCCTCCTGCGATTCGAACCACTCCATACCGATCATGACGTCATAAGGTCCTAAGATCGTGACGTACAGGTTGACCCTCGTGACAAACTCTCCCAGGTTAAGGGCATAGCCCGTAACCTTTTCTCCAACCTTTTGCTTGGCTTCTGAAGCCCTCTCTATGAAGCTAAACTTGTCCTGAACGACTGCCTTCAGGACGACATCGTGCAAGGTTTGAGGCATCAAACATTTAAACCTTGCACGCAGGTTTCCGTTAAGGCCCAACACGAACTTGATGACCTTAAACTTCTTAAAGTTAAGGTGCAGAGTTTACCAGAGCAGCGCCATAAAACGTGCCTCGTACTCAAGCACCGTACGACCTCCCTGTTGTAAAGCATTGAACTCATTGAGCTGACGCTCAATGAATTCCTCTGAAATATACCTCTCTTGGAACTATTCCTCAAATAGTTCCCAAGACACGTTTTCAATGGCCCTTTTCAGCTGTGGCAGGAGCGTCTTCCACCATAGAAGAGCACTCCCCTTTAGTTGAAAGACCGCCATGCGGACCTTCATTTTTAGGTATAATCACGAAGTGCGAAGCAAATCGCCACATTCTCCAACCATGCCTCGGCAGCTGCGCCGTCTGGGGCACCCAAGAACTCAGAAATTTCACCTTCTCGAGTTCACGGTGAATGCTACCAGTAATGGCCGGTGCATGCGGCGGAACCTCACCAGGTGTCGATGCCCTGGCCTCATCTCTGTCCAATCGTCTGATCAGCGCCTCAGACATGCGCTGAAAAGATCTCATCATCCCCTCGACATCGGCAACTGCGATCTTCTCCTGTCCGGGAACCTGCTCGCCTCCCTGGGGGTTAGACCCCTTAGGCATGGATGTTGTTGGATGCATTGTGCCTCCTCCCCTAGCACCTCGTCGTCTGCCTCCGCGGCATCCTCTAACCATGATTACCGTGCATGCACACATTCAACTCGATCAGCATTAGTATAAGAAAATCAACTCATGTCAACGAAAGCCGTAGCGAATCCCAAGTCACGGGTCGAACTGGCTCTGATACCATATGTAACATCCTCCTCGTTACAATCACAACACTAATAACAGGTGCAATTTTTTTTTTTGTTTTAAAAGTGTGTGCGCACGTGTAGGAAGGGAAACAAACACACTGGACTCTACATCGCCACCCGACGACTAACAAGATGCAACCACGACGATCACAATAAGAAGATGCAAGGTGCACGACAAGTAACTGCAAGAAACTACTACCCAAGACAGAGGCGCCCCACAAAACTTCCACAATAAACAACATATTGGTTTAGCACAGTACGAACACAGAGGGCAGAAGCCATGGTAGTAGGTCTTACTATTTATGCACAGGGAAGCAGGGCGTTTAATCTTAGTCCTCTACTCTGAAGAGAGAGGAGGTCAGATAAGCTCCTGGCCGACTGCTCAGGCAGAAACTAGTAATCCCCTAAGGTGTGTCGCAAGAGTGGAAACCCTACCTTTAAAGGGCCTAAGACTCTTGATACAACACTGGATTCTTGACGCAGGGAAACACACAGACCTAGATGCTAAGGATACTGAAGGTGTCTACGTCCCTCCCGACACAAGTAGACCACGCAAAGCAATACCACCCAGTACTACAAAACCAGGGACAATCATGACCTCTATGGGAGACGCCAGTCCAAGGACACTAACAAAAACCGACCATTAGTTACGACTCAGCAAACCTACAACTCAACTGGTCACAAGTAGATCATTTACTTCGTTTAAAGTCGTTAGTTGATAAGTCCTCCACCCAGCCATAAAGATGAATACGTGTGATAAACTCTAGTTTTATCCCATAGTGATTTTTGCTCTTAGTTTATGGACCTTACCATTTTAGGCTAAAAACTGGAACATCCTTATAATGATCAACCTTACCATTACATGTATTCTACCACAATATTATAAACTGTTATCAATGCTCTTACATTCCTATGATATCAAGGCTAGGTAGCATTTTTCCATAAGTGAGGAGATTGCATTTTCATGAATTCCACGATAAATTACCATGACAATCGCCTACATTGACATTGCCATCAAGGCTAGCACTAATATGTCATACTGTAAGGACTTGCAAGTTTGCTAACTAAATTCAAAATAAAAGTATAATGACCACACCATAGCGCTAGCATCATTACATTTACAATATACAGATCTTGCACATTCACTAGCAAATTTCCCCCAAAAAGATTGGTGATAACGTCACCATAGCGCTAGCCCTTATCACATTCATAATATCAAGACCTTGCAATTTTGCCAACTAATTTCATAACAAAATTTTAATGTTACATTTACTATTTATTGACCTTGCAATTTCACTAACTAAATTCCAATTAAAATTTTAGTGACATCACCAAGAATTAATAAACACGACTGTCCTTATGGTTCTAATTCCACAATCATAACAAGAATAAAGGTTTATTATTATACACAAGGCACTTTATAATCATAATTTAATAATCATAGTAAAGCTATCATTGTAATTAATCCTTCTAACTTATTGCCTAAAAGATCATCAATCTTAACATTCAACCTCCCTGATTTAATTCAACATTACAAGTTCATGATCATTATAATAATTTATAACAACATATCATTTAATTATGGACACATGTTGTTCGATCGTTTATTAATGTTGAATTAATTCAACATTACAAGTTCATGATTGTTTATTAATATACACAAGTCACTTTATTATTATAATTTAATAATCATATTAATGTTGTCATACTAATTCATGACAATCTAACCAAGTATAATAGACACAAGGGATACCACTATTTAGAACTGTCAAGGCTTTATATAGCAAAACTAACTAGTCAAACCCCTATCCGAACTAGTCATTGAAATGTATATATATACCAGTAACATTCRGGCCAATCCATATCCATATAAACTACGTCAACATTACCAATGCAATAAGACTTCACTAATATTCCAATACAATAATACTGCAAATTAAACATCGTCATTAACATTTCAATTTAATCTAATATTAACCTTGCATTTCACACAATTATTAACTTTASAGTTACGGCATCATCATTGACGTTTCTCTTTATACTATTATTGACATTGCAATGTAAACAGTTTTGATATTCTACTAACCGACACTACCCTACTTTACCCAAGTTTAAATTTAATCCAATTTTAACATTGCATTTCACACAATTATTAACTTTACAGTTACGGCATCATCATTGACGTTGCTCTTTATACTATTATTGACATTGCAATGTAAACAGTTTTGATATTCAACTAACCGACATTACCCTACTTTACCCAAGCGTACCATGAGATTTTAATACAATCTTATTACAACCATGATAATCAAAATAACGGTGATGAGTGCAAAAGGAATAAAACCAGGATGATAATCATAGGGAAATTCGTATGGTAATTGCAATTCTCCTGTTGCAGTCATATTATAACGGATTTTACACCATGCCCGAGGATTCCCACCTATCTCTCTGAATATGAAATAATAAAAAGAAGGTTGCACTCCAAGATAGATTCGTTAGGGTTAAGCAGGTGGCTGTTGTGCAAGCCGCCCTTGGGAAGATCGCGTTGACCCCCAACTCGAGTTGCAGCGAGGAGGGCGCGGATGTTAGGACGTGCTATCAGAGGAGAGGTAAGGGAGGCGTGGGGAATCCATCTGTGGGAGTTAAGGGCTTTCGGCAGCAGGGAGGTGCCCAGGAAGGCGCACACGATTCAAACCCGAATTACCTATGGACACTTACCCAGTACCCAATTTCATTTAATTGAAACCGCCATTCCAGCCACGTAAAAACAGTTATTGGTTTCAACAAGAAATGACAAGAAGGGAGATTAACGGTGGACGTCAAGTCGAAACTGGGGGCAAATATTCCTTCTTTCTGATTTCGGATTTCCCATGAATCGAATCCCGTTCTTCTTGGTTATTGAACTTCCTTCATCTTAAATGCTAGGTTTAAAAAAAAATATTTGTTTAATCAAATCGCTTAAGACTTACACCTTGTATAATAACACATCATTAACGTGAAGCAAAACATACCACGATGGAAATTAATCTCTACTACATACTTACACTTTGTAATATAAATCTTCATTAACGTGAAGCAGAACATACCACAATGAAAATAAATCTCGAGCAAATGGCTTATAACAGGAAATCTGGGGGCGATAATAACTGACGGACATTTCATCGAGGAGAGGATGCGAGTTTACGACGGAGTGCATTCAGATAGGGTTCATGAAGGCGTAATAACGCGCGAGATAATAAGGTGTTGATTCGGGCAGGGTTGTTCCGTCCGTTTAAGCGGCCAGTAGTTTAAAGACTGTCCTGCGGTTAGGCAAGGAACCCTCAGTCCCCGAAGGCGAGGTAAAGATACACTAAAAAATTTAATAAGCAAATTGCAAGGCTTTAATATCAACCCGAAGCAGCGTAGTAACCAGAAATTACCGCCCCAAAACCTGCTAACAGTAACTAAGATTCTTCAGAAATTTCCCACTCCCGTACTGTTGCAGGCCTACACATTACATTGATCTTCAAAAATCGACCATTGGACCTGGGTTTAGGTTAAGTGATAGAGAGCAATCCCACGGCTTGCCAAAATGAAAATGCCAGGGACTAGACTTCAATAACAAATTACCCAATGAATATTTTTGAACCAATAACTCTGTAACCTAAAGGAATACGAACTGCCAGAAGAGTTTCCTTCAGCCACAATTTCACCAGGCAAAATGTCGTACAAATTCCAGTAATAATTACCGTCTGAAATTGCCAGAAAGGAGTTTTTGTCTCCAGCCTGACATTACACAGGGGAATTCGTCATTCAGGGGAGGTAGATGAAAGGCTTAAGTACTCATATATTGCACAGTAAAAAAAATTACAGCCGTGCTACTTACACAATATTTCTTTATCTAAATAAATATCAGAGGAGGTAAAAGAAGTAAAAATAATTTTTGGGGTTATCACGTAATAAAACACTTCCCTACGAAACTTCATTACAACAATGTATATAGAAAATCATTACCAATTCCAACGAACTTCATTACAAACATATTTTAGAAAGAACACACGTAGAGATATATAGCATTTCACCTTATTCTTAAAACAACAACCTACTTGCGTACCTGTGACCTTATCGCTTGCAGCCAATGATTCCGGTGCTCCTGCCGCTCCTATTCCTGCTTTTCGACCGCAATGAACTCACCGGTACCTCCCAGCCAAACACTAGGGGTACTCTCCTTCCCCCTTAGCCCCCCGAGCCGCAAAGGGGCCACACACAAACCAGACAATAGTCTATCTTCTCAGCTCGCCTCCAAGGCAGAGCTACCACTCAAGTCAGCTGAGAATCCCCAACTCCTACAAGAAATCAGTCCAGTCTCTAGTCTGGCAGCATAACAATACCAATAGCTACAAAATCCCCTTTCTTTTATCCAGTCTCCAACCCTAATTCCCCTTTCTTTAGGTTTTTCCCCCCCTTTTTCTTTTTTATTTTATTTTATTTTAAGTTTTTTTTTTCTTTTTGAACTCAAAAAGTAAATGTGCTCATTCATAATTTCCTTTTATTTTTACATGCATAACTTTTTATTAATGGTAGAGGCGGTAGGGATTAATAAATTTATGGTAGCAGAATTCATTATTCCTTTTCTTTATTCTATAAATTAAAGATTAAGGAATACCAACAATTTGTTTATGATATGTATATATATTTTCATTTTTCTATTTACATCTAGCATTCATCAATGTAATTTATCAATATCCATCATTTAAATTCACCATTAATATATATATATATATATATATATATATATATATATACATAGGATAATGGGAGATTAAGGTGATGGCAAACCTGTATGGAAAATTTGTTACATAAAAAGGAATCATGAGGAATTAAGGGGAAGGATGGTGATTTAGTAATGTAAATAGGACATGACAAAGGGAGATGGTTACTGGAAGATTAAGGTGATGGAGGATGGTTTAATAAAGTAGACAAGGATGAAGAGAGGATAATGGTCTTAGTTTTTTTTTTGTGTTTTTTTTTTTTGAAATTTTCTTTATGTTACGCTACGAAGGTGATGTCATTCTCCCACCAGTTAGGAATCAATTTTCTTCCTTGCAAAGTTTTAGAACTATTAGATTCTCTTTAACACTTACCCTCATTATCGCCCCAAGAATTTCATGAAGACCAACTGATTCTTAGGTGGGTTATTTTTATTCCAGGGTCTTCTCTTAGGATTAGACTAAATTTTACCTTAACAATTTTTTAGACTTGTACTAGATTCTGAACTGGGCGTCACTGGGTTAGGGAAGTTGTTTAGGAATATCTTAAAGCATTAAGGTCTTGGGGATATTAGGTTTGTTTCCCTCATCCACATCAATGCGACGTGCCCTTCAGGATGCACCACATGCTCCAAGGGTGCCACTCGCTTCTCATGTTTCTTTTGTGCGACGTGCGCTTCAGGATGCACCACGTGCTCCAAGGGTGCCACTCACCAACTGGACTGATTGGCAGACATCTATAACCCCTGGAGTCAACACTCCGCCAGGTGAACTTGTAGGAGACTAAGGGTTCTAAGGAATAAGGCCCCCGCCTTATTGCGCGTCCCTTAGAATCATCGTGAGCGACTGTCGCNTGATTGGCAGACATCTATAACCCCTGCAGTCAACACTCCGCCAGGTGAACTTGTAGGAGACTAAGGGTTCTAAGGAATAAGGCCCCCGCCTTATTGCGCGTCCCTTAGAATCATCGTGAGCGACTGTCGCAGTATGCCCTCACGGCATCGTGGATCCTCTCGAACTAGGTAATCGTTAACCTACAGTTCGAGCCATGGCAGGAGTGCCAGTAGGCGGTGGCAGGGATGCTGTCCACCCCTCTCCCTCAACCTCTCTGGAATCGTGTGTGGCCCCTTTACTCCATATGTGAGTCTGGTCGGCAAGCTATCGTTAGCCTGCATCATCAACCATCATGTCAGAAATGTCAACAACAAATCATCAATTGAATGAAACATCATAGTAAACATATCACCCAAAAAGCACACTCCATGACTCGGTCCGGAGTCCAAGGGGGTCCTACCGATGCCTCCACATCATCAAGGTCAAAAACCCTGCACACTCAATAAAACTGAGTCAATAGCACCTGTCTACATCAAATAGTAACACATCATGTCATCTGTTAATCACAACATAAACAAGTAATAATGTCCTAACATCATAAAAGTCCAGATCACTTGCGAGCAAGTGTCCTCAAATAATAATTGTTCTCAGTGTGCCAGAGCGGGATGTTACACTTAGTTACTTGGTCCCGCAATATTTGGAGCAAATATGGATGGAAAAATCATCTCTTTTCTACCCTCTTCCAAGCTTTGAAAAAAATATTTTAGTAGCTTGATGAACATGGATTTTTTTTCAGAATGAAAGTGGTTTGATCTGCACTTGTGCTCACTTCTTGTACATTTAACCCTAGGCCTTCATTCTTGGGCCTCTGCTAAGATACAATCATAATCCCTTTTCCTTCCTTTCCTATACCTTGGACATCATAGCCCATTTTCTTCATTAGATTGGAATCAATGCATATAGTGTGCTTCTCAAAGTCACCAAGGGTATTGGAAGGAGAGTTTACCATGTTTTTGTTTTTCATGGTGTTAGCTTTGGCAATGGCGATGAAAAGGGATTTATTGGTCTCTTGTAAAATTGCTTCTAGATACTTCAAGGCCTCTTCCTTCACTACCAAGTCCTGGTATAGGTGAGCAGTGAACTCAATGAACCTCTCCTACTGTAATTATACAACTCAATGAACTTCTCCCCCAACTATAAGAGTTGCAATATTCTCTTGTCTAATTCTACCCTCATGGCAATGAAGGAGTCCTTGTACTTGGAAATCACTTTCTCTATCTTATCTTCTCTCTACATCCAATACTAGATTTATTATTGGATTTGTCTGTTGAAGTCTCTCAACTCTTCTAGCTTCTCCCTATTGAATTATTTTCCCATTGTTGGTTCTTCAATTTATCTGACAAACCTTCTCTGATACGATATGATCCGTAAATAGTGGGACTATTGCCTAACTGTTTCATCAACACATATATCTGTGGAATTAAATATGATTATAATTATATTTTAAGGATAAAACACTCTTCATAAAGAGTTGTGTGAGTAAATTGCGCAACAAACCTACTAACTAATTGTTATAAGCCTATTTCCCTTTTCCAAAACATTAATAAAATTGTATATAAGATAAATAAATGATTATACAATAAACTGAGATTGATAGAGGCCGTAAGAAACTCAACCTCCCTCAAATTTTTGTGTGTAAGACTTGGATATATAAATATTTTTCATGATATATGTTGGGAGACTCAATAAATGAACCGAATCATCCCTAATTAAATGGAAATCAATGTTGAGGTTTGTGTGCACAATTAAAGGAACAATAAAAAAACCCAATGTTGTGCCAATGTACCAAGCGATTGTTTAAGGTGAAATTATTCAATAAAATAATGGATCATATGTGATCATGGGTCGTTCATTTCTCATAAACAAGGGACTTCTTCTCACTAAAACAAAAAATTAATATATAAATCACATGCACCATGTAACAACCCTAAGTAATTAATCAATTGTCATGATTTAAATAATTTTTTAATGTATATTAGTTTAATTAATTAATTAATTAATTGTCCTGATTAAATATTTGATTAATGTATATTAGTTTAATTATTTAATCAATTAATAATCATGATTAAATATTTGCTTAAGGAATATTGGTTTAATAAATTAATAATTTTCATTTTGAGACTTACTGTATGGGTAGATGACCCATTAATGAAAAGGGGATAAGATGGTTGACACTTAATGGAGGGATAAGGTGGGTGAGACTTAATGAAGGGAGAAAGAGGTGAATAAGAAAAGGGGGGAAGTAGGATAAGAAGGGGTGGAAAACACTCGGGAAAGGGGGAATTTTGGGTTTCAGGGAGAAATTATTATCATATGGGAGGACTGTATTGTTGGTTTTGGATGGAGGAGCTTGCTGGAGGATTGTATTATTGGTTTTGCTTGAGGAGCTTGTTGGAGGATTGTCACAAGGGGCAACTGTTGCTGGGAATTTTCAGCTCAGGGTCCAGGAGACCGTAAGGAATTCTGGAGTTAGGGAGTCGGATAGGCTGTTCCTAGCTGGCTGGGAGGTTATTCGGTTTTGGGCAGAGCTTCAAGCAGAGTTGGAGAACAACAATAACATCAGTTGGAGGTATGTATTTTCATTATTATGCCGTGTTATATGGATTATTATCATACTGCTCATAAATCTTAATTCTACTGTACATGGTTATATGATGAATAATGAATGGTTATATGCTAAATAATGAATGATTATTTGGTTATATGTTGAATAATGAATTGTAAAGAATTTAGGATAGCATTTCTCTATTTAAACTTAAGTTTTATAAGGCTCTATAGGAGAGGCTTTTCACATGGTATCAAAGAACTAGTTTAAAATATGGATCCAAGGGCCTACCCACCTACCTGCATGTAAGAAGGAAAGTTGAGGAATGGAAATGTTCCAACCCAAAAATTAAAACAACCCCTGATATAGTTATATTGAAACCCTGAATAAACTGTGTAGGGTAAATATATATCGAAAGAAGCCTGAAAACCTGCAACCTAAAAACCCTGGGAAAAGGGCCCTAAAACTCTTTAATTAGATATAAATCTAAGCTCAAGCTCCAAGCAACCTGCAAGACCGAATAATAAATAATAATAAAAAAAAAACCAACAAATTTTAAACATTTGTTTTTAAGTAAATAGACTTATGTGTATATTGAAATATATAGAAGAAGTATATATATATATATAAATGTTTAAACCCTGGGGTTTTGAGGCCATATGCAACCATATTATTTAGGGAGTGGACCGTATTAAGAGCAATCGAACCAATTAATGCTATCGCCATTACCATTTCCCCTCACACCTCACCCTTACTTCACGTATAATATCCACCCTTTTGAAGATCTATACACTCGCACTCAAAATTCTAACTCAAGACCTCCCACTACACTATAATTATTCCAACCAGTTGCAAGTCTTTGGAATTTAGTAGCACAGCCTAATAATTACATTGAAAATCACAAATCCAACACAATTTATTCAAAAGGGTTGATTAAACAATGGTACCCATTGGAATAATTACACTAAATAATGGGAACAGAGGCCCAATATGTCTGTTCAAGTTCACAATGTGCTTTCCTTCCAAGCCAAGCCAACACAAAATATCAAATCCTATTCCTCGAGATCAACCACCAAGACAAGAAAGGATCCCACCAAGACATAAGAGTGCATTACACATAGCTTTGATGGACAAGGGGATGACGAGACATTATGGTGACTCATGGGGATTCGAACATTTGAAATCATGATAGAAGAAGAAACTGTAGAAGCCAAGGCTATAGCTCTAACCAGTTCAGAAGCCATGGCAGTTGATGAGCAGAAAATGTTAAACACGAGGTCCAATCTCCAAGTGTAGGTCACATAGCAAAGTCACAACACAACATATAGATCGGGATCTGGCACAAACTAAGCATCAAGCATAGGAAGGAGAGACCACAACGGACTCATTGCACACAGGATAACACATTAAAACAAAACATAACACAAAGAAACAACGCATAACAAGCCCAACGCCAAAGCCAAGGGAGGAGCCCACAAGAGGCGACTACATTTTAAAACACATAGTTTAGTGCCCAACGACCGAACGAGATTGAGCCAAGAACCTGCAACACAACACAAGTCAGTCGAGACCAAGCTCCCAAATGCCAAGAATCAAGTCACATGGAGGACAAGCTCATAGGGGGGGGGAAAAGGAGTGAGCTCCCAAGTGAGGGTTAAAAAAAGCAAAACATTTGCATGCATATTACTCACAAAAAAAACAAAAAACAGAGGTCTTACACAGGGTCACCATGAAATGAATCTGTAGACCCTCGTAGGTATTACACGGGTCACTTGAAGTGAATCCACAGACCCTGAACAGTGAGATTTATGGAAAAATGATCCGCTAGGCAAGCATATGCTCGAGGTTCAATCTCCAAACATACGTATAAAACAATGGGTCTTCTGCCCATTTCTCTTTCTTATCCAAAGATTAAGTTGAATTCCATTCCTTTTTCAGTCTACCATACCTATCGTCAT
>JASDQU010738165.1:69526-87579 GCA_032191745.1 Picea mariana
TTACAACTTATGTGCTCGTAATTCTTTTGATTTCCACTGTAATACTTAGGCATATATATATATATATATATATAGGTAAAAGAAATATTGATTGTGATTCCTATCGTACTTGGCTTTTATTTTTTTTTGGACTATTAGGTACCCAAACAAACCCCAATCATTATCGTAACTTGGTGCATGATTTTCTTACCGAAGTATAAATACCCTATGTAAAGTTCTCAGGTTAAATTCCATTTACAATAGATAAATTTTGTACGTTGGAGTTTTGAAATACTGGTAATTACCCTACAACTGCCTCTGTGGTAATAACCTAGTTTATAAAGGGACTATTCCAGAATTTAACCAGATAATTTACTTATGATTATCCTTGAACAGATTCCGCCCAGGTTATTGTATCCATACCAAATTAAATAGATGCATTACAACTATGCCTAAATAATTCAAAGAGATGGAACATAATTTCAATTTAGATTTAACGAATACACTGCATCAGGTATACGAGCATTTAAACAGAAAATGGAAAGAATTTCAATTCATATTTAACAAACACATTGCATCATATATAAAATCATTCAAACAGAGAGGAATATAGCAACATATCTGAACCATCTTGTAGGAAGACAAAGGGAACAACCACGTTCCTCCCAACCATAGAACAGGGTAGTCAAAACACTTACCCTATTCACCCCCTAGCCTGACCATGAATCGATGAGGGAAAACTTGGAATCTCCTCCTCAGCAAATGTCTTTCTATTCCAGCAAATTCCTCTTGCCTCACACTCAATCTGTAGTGTTCATAACATCAAGAGAACTCAAAATCTTTCCCCCCAACATACTTTCCAATGTCCTGCCTCTTCACATATGCTATTTATCAATTTTGCCCAGGTCTTTTTCCCTCCCTTGGGAATTTTCGCAGCTTTCTAAGTCCCTGATTTTTAGGGGCTGCTAATGGCCAAATCTCTGATTTTCCACTTGTAATAATCATCCTAGAGGTAGTTCCAACATGTTCCCCACTCATGGAGTCATGGTCAACTGATTTTAACATGGTTGTTCCATTTGTCCTCCTGCAATTAATATAATTATTTTGTTTTTATACAAGTTTCATAGTCAAATAGTTAGTTGAGTTAGATCAGATATCTGCCCACCAGTCATAATAATTAATTACAAATATCAAATTAAAAATTCGAAATTGCCATAAATGGAAAAAAAATTCCAAATTCAAATTTACTAAAAATGGAATAAATATCCAGCAAATTTAAATTTCAAAAAATATTTTATTTTTGGGGATGTCACATCCTTTCCCCCTTCAGTAAAACACTATCCTCAGTGTTCGTTCCTTTCCTGG
Source organism: Picea mariana (assembly GCA_032191745.1). Lineage (NCBI taxonomy): Eukaryota > Viridiplantae > Streptophyta > Pinopsida > Pinales > Pinaceae > Picea > Picea mariana. Next base: position 70,871 of record JASDQU010738165.1, read on the forward strand.
AATAGCATTGGATGAGATTTCTGCAAATCTCCCTCCAACTCCCAAGTGGCCTCCTCAGGACTAAAGTTCTTCCATTACACCTTTACCTGAGCGACGACTTTGTTCCAAAGTGTTATTTTTCTCTAGTCCAGAATGCGCAGGGGTTCCACCTGGAACTTGCCTTCGATTTCCACCTGCACCAAGTTCCAATCAATCTTATGATTAGGGTCATGAATATACTTTTTCAACAACGAAACATGAAATACATTATGAATTCTTAGATTAGCTGGAAGTGCAAGTTGATATGCTATGGGTCCAATTCAAGCTAGTATCTCGAAGGGCCCATAAAACCTGGGTGCCATCTTGGCACAGTTCCCTAACTTTAGCGAGCTTTTTCAGGCTTTGACCTTCAAGTAAACATGGTCTCCCACTTGAAATTTCAAGTGTCTTCTTTTTTGATCTGCATAGCTCTTCTGTCTGTCCTGTGCTTCTTTCAAGTTCTATTGTACCTTTCTTACCATGTTCTCCATTTCTTGGAGCATCTATGGTCCAACCATAAGTTTTTCAGTCGAGTTATCCCAGCTAATTAGAGTTTTACACTTTCTGCTATACAGTATTTTGAAAGGGCTTAACTTAGCCGAAGTTTGGTACCCATTGTTAAACTCTACCAAGTGTAGGTAGTCTTCCCACTTGTTCAGTTTTGTTCTTACATACATGCAGAGAATATCCTCTATGATTTGGTTTGTCCTTTCGGTATGTCCATCCATTTGTGGATGATAACTCGTACTAAAATTCAAATTAGTATTTATCCCTACAAACAATTCCTTCCAAAAAGTAAATGTGAATTTTATGTCTCTATCTAAAATCACCATTTTAGGAATACCATGCAGTCTAAAAATTTCTTTCATGAATATTTCAGCAATGTTTAGAGCTTTAAAAGTAGACTTTACAGGAATAAAGTGTGCAGACTTACTGAGTTTATCGATTACAACCATGATAGAATCATTCTATTTCTAAGTTTTTAGGTAAACTTGTTATAAAGTCCAGCGATATGGTCTCCCATTTCCATTCTAATACTGGTAATGGTTGTAATAGGCCGGATGGATGCTGGTGTCGGCCTTAACCTGCTAACAATCCTAGCACCTAGCCAAGTATTCTGTTGTTTTTCCTTTCATATTAGGCCAGTAAAACAATTTTCTAAGTGTTGTTATCGTTTTTTGGTAACCTGGATGACCATAATACGGTTTCTTATGCACTTCGTCCAAAACCGTTAATTTTAACTCTGTTGAATTAGGTATGTAACGTTTGTTTTTACATCATAATAATCCCTTCTTGTTGATATAGAGATCTGGTTTATCTGAGTCTACGACACTATTTTTGAATTMTTCCATCATCTTAGTGTAATTTTCGTCGCTAACACCGGTCATCCTTACCTTTTGTTCCGGATCACTTTCTGCCCTGTTGATATTTACCTCAAATAATCCCGTGGACTCTTATGCTGAAAGCATACGCTACTTTATTTCTTTGCCCTTGATATGTATGACTTCGAAGTCAAGTTCGCTCAAGAAGGCTAACCATCTATCTTGACATGCATTGAGCTCTGGTTGCCTAAACAGATATTTCACACCACTATTATCCGTCAATAGTAGAAATTTCCTTCCCATTATGTAGTGTTGCCACTTTTTTAATGTGTGTATTACCGTTGCCAATTCTAAGTCATGAGTGACATAATTTCACTCATTTTCCTTTAATTTCCGAGACTCATAACAAATAATGTGTCCTTCCCAAGTAGGGACACCACCTAGTCCCTCTTTACTTGCATCAACACATACTATGAACTCTTTATCTGGGTCTGTTACCTTCAAAATGTGCGTTGATGTCAATAATTCTTTCATCTTGTTAAAAATGTCTTGACACTTTTGTGACCAGTTAAACTTGGTCCCTTTCTTCTGTAATGATGTGATAGGGTAGGCTATCTTGGAAAATCCTTCTATAAACCTATGGTAATATCTAGTGATTCCTATGAATGACCAGATATCTGCTACATCCTTAGGTACTGGCCATCCCATAATGGATTTTGTCTTCTCCGGGTCTACGGAAATGCCTTCTGCTAAAATTACATGTCCTAGATATTGTATTTCTTTTTTATAAAAGTCACACTTTTCAAATTTGGCGTACAGTTTGTGTTTTCTCAACGTTTGCAGCACTATCCTTAAGTGTTCATCATGTTCTTCTTCCATTTTTGAATAGACTATAATATTGTCAATAAATACTACCACAAAATTGTCTAAGTATTGACTGAAAATACTGTTCATTAGGCACATAAACATGGCTAGCACATTAGTGAGTCCAAAAGGTATGACTATGAATTCGTAGTGTCCATATCTTGTCCGAAAAGTGGTTTTGTTTATGTCCTCATCTTTTATCCTAATTTGATGATAACCAGATCATAAATCCAACTTTGAAAATATCTTGGCCCCACCCACTTGATCGAACAGATCATTTATCCTTGGTAAGGGGTATTTTTTCTTAATGGTCATTTTGTTCATTTTTCTATAATCGATACATAGTCTTAGAGTATCGTCTTTCTTTTTCACAAAGAGGATTGGTGCTCCCCATGGTGAGACACTCGGTATGATATACTCTTTGTCCAACAATTCCTGTAATTGTATTTTTAATTCTGTCATTTCTGGTAGACTCATTCGGTAGGGTGCTTTTGAGATAAGGGCTAATCCTGGTAGTAATTCTATGGATAAATCCATTTTCCTTCTAGGAGGTAATTCATGTATCTCATCCACAAACATGTCTCTGAATTCACATAGGAAAGAAAAGTCTTCTAACTTGGGCTTATCTTCTTTTTCTGATAGTTTTTTCACTTAGATGGCCTAAACTTGACATCCCTTTCTAATACATTTCTTGAGTTGCATCACTGAAACTTGTCTGACTAATATAGGTTTTGGTATGCCTTGGGTTGTTCTAATAGTGCCAAAATTATCTTTATAGCTAAGTATCTTTGTATAACAGTCTAGTACTTCTTTGTGTTGTTCCAATCAATCCATCCCGATAATCATATGATAAGATTGTAGTGGTAGGATGTTCAAATTGGTCCTTATCTTATGACCATCTAAGCTGAACTCAAGATCAGAAATAAAGTCAACTACTTTCCTTTTAGTGCTTGTTGCTAGTTGTACAAGCCATGATTTTGCGTGCTTTAGTTTCTTAAGTTTATTTGACTCTACTACGTTGGGAGTAATATAACTTAACATAGCTCCAGGGTCAATTAAAACAAAAATTCGAGTGCAATTGATTTTACCTTCGATTTCTACCACCGAGGACTTGTGGTCATCTTGTCGACCATCTATGTCTGCATTTATCCGATGTAGAATTCTGCCCACGTCTCCCACTGTCGAGGCTTCCTGCAAATTGTGAACAACAGTTCTATTTGTTGCAATTAAACATGGACAGTTCCTCCTTAGATGAGGCTCTCCACACTCCCAACACTTTAATGGCTCGTGGGAGTTGTCCCCAAACTTCTTTGTTCCCGGGTTTACCAATTTATCACTACCTTGCGTATTCGAATGATTGGAGTGAAAATCCTTCCTTGGGAAAATTTTTGTTGCATTCTGATAAGGAGTTGGTTGGCATCCCTTCTTCTGCTGGTTCATGTGATCTTTCTTCTTATCCTTCCAAGCCTTAGGAAACTCTACCCATTATTTATACTGGTCATAGCACATTCGTGATTTCCTGAATACCTCACTCAAGGATTTGGGGTTGTCAAACTCAATTCTCTCCATGTAGGACTGTGGTAAACAGCTTAAGAATCGCTGGATTTTTACCTTATCCTCTGGGATGTATGGTACAAACTTTAATAGTTCCAGAAATTTATTTATAAGGTCATCCATCATCATTTGTACGAGTCGTAACTCATAAAATTCTTTTGTCTTCCTTTCATAATAGGTTTCATAAAGGTATTGTTTCTTGAAATACTTCTTAAAGTTGGACCATTCCAATTGTTTCTCCTTTAGGCCCTTGTCCAATTTCAGGTCCTACCACCAAATGTTGGCCTTCCCCTTCAGATTGTAGATGACCATTCTGACCTTCATGTTGCTGGAATAGTTGTAGATATAGAAGTATTTTTTTATGTCCAACAACAATGCCTTAGCTTCTTCTCCTATCCTGGATTCTCCATCAAAGGTAGCTAGTTTAATCTTATTAAATTCTTCTTCAAGGTGGTCTACTTGTTTTCTTTTTCTGTATAGTATAGTTTTATCCTCATTCGAAGGTGTCCCTTCAGACGAATTGTCTCCTTTTTCTGTTTCCAGTCCAGAATTCTTGGAGGCCCTTTTGCTGACTTCTTCATCATGGTTATCGTCTTTTTGGTTTTTCTTGGTTACTATACTATGCAGCAAGACTTCATTTATCTCTTGTTGTTCCTATTGTGCTTTCTTCAATTTTTCATTGTCAGCCTTGAAAACCTGTAGTTCAACAATAAGATTCCTCATTGTTTGTAACACCTCTTTGGGTGAGATTCCATCACCGTTCTATATTGGATCTCCTAGAGGTCCTTATTTCATTCCTTATTTCATTTTGTTTGCACGTCAAGTGTTCATAAACACTGAAATCCTGAATCTTGAAACCTCGAAACGCTGGGCCACAGTCTTTTCATATTTCGCGATTTGGCATACAACGTGGTCTTTGTCTTTTGTGTTCAGCGTGTGTAATCACCGAAACCCGATTGACCCCTGTTTATTCACCATTTTGTTCTCTATGGTTTATGCCATTAAACAAAAGTCTAAGTTATTTTATCAATAAAGGTCCTGAATGAACATCTCTGAACCCTTATGCTTATGGAGCATTATACTTCTGTAAACTCCTACTTATTACTGGAATATATATATATATATATATATATATATATATATATATATATAGATTGAATATCTATCTATATTCCAGTTGTATGTGAACCTTGTTGGGATTAAGCTCTAAAAGGAAAAAAAATGTAGACATATTGGCGAAAATCACTTACAACTTCTGTGCTCGTAATTTTGTCCATTTCCACTGTAATACTTAGGCATATACATATAGAGGTAAAAGAAATATTGATTGTGATTCCTTTCGTACTTGGATTTTATTTGTTTTTGGACTATTAGGTACCCAAACAAACCCCAATCATTATCGTAACTTGACGCATGATTTTATTACCGAAGTATAAATACCCTATGTAAATTTCTCAGGTTCAATTCCATTTACAATAGATAAATTTTGTACACTGGAGTTTCAAAATTCTAGTAATTACCCTACAACTGCCTCCATGGTAATAACCTAGTTTATAAAGGGACTATTCTAGAATTTAACCATATAATTTACCTTCAATTATCCTTGAACAGATTTACCCAAGTTATTGTATCCATACCGAATTAAATAGATGCATTACAACTGTGCCTAAATAATTCAAAGAGATGGAACATAATTTCAATTCAGATTTAACGAATACACTGCATCAGATATACGAGCATTTAAATAGAAAATGGAAAGCATTTCAGTTCAAATTTAACAAACACATTACATCATATATAAAATCATTCAGACAGAGAGGAATATAACAACATATCTGAACCATCTTGTGGGGAGACAAAGGGAAAATCCACGTTCCTCCCAACCATAGAACAGGGTAGTCAAAACACTTGCTCGATTCACCCCCTAGCCTGACCATTAACCCATGAGGGCAAACTTGGAATCTCCTCCTCAATAAATGTCTTTCCATTTCAGATGACTCCTCTTGCCTCACACTCAATCTCTAGTGTTCATAACAACAAGAAAACTCAAAATATTTTCCCCTAGCATACTTGGCAGCGTCCTGCCTCCTCACATATGCTATTTATCAATTTTTCCCAGGTCTTTTTCCCTCTCTTGGGAATTTTCCTAGATTTCTAGATCCCTGATTTTCAAAGACTGCCAATGGCCAAATCTCTAATTTTCCACTTGTAATAATCAGCCGAGAGGTAGTTCCGACATGTTCCCCACTCAGGGAGTCATGGTCAGCTGATTTTAACATGGCTTTTCCATTTTTCCTCCTGCAATTAATATAATTATTTTGTTTTTATACAAGTGTCATAGTCAAATAGTTAGTTGAGTTAGATCATATCTATGCCCAACAGCCATAATAATTAATTACAAATATCAAATTTGAAATTCAGAATTGCCATAAATGGCAAAAAATTTCCAAATTCGAATTTCCAAAAAATGAAATAAATTTCCAGCAAATTTAAATTTCAAAAAATATTTTATTTTTGGGGATGTCACACGCATCAAAGTGTGAAGAAAATGTAGGCAGACATGAGGAAGCTCTTCTTCTGGGTAGTCATGAAGCGTGATGTAGTCCATTTCGTCGCCAAGTGCCTAGAGTGTCAACAAGTAAAAGCCGACCACCATCACTCAGGTGGTCTCCCACAACCACATGATGTCCCTATGACCATGTGGGAAGTCATTTCTATGGTTTTGTTGTGGGGTTGCCGCTCACATCAGATAGACACAGTGACATCCTTATTATAGTTGATAAGTTGACCAAGAGTTCTCATTTTATCCTTGTTAGAGACACTTATGATGTCACTAATGTGGCATGCATGTTTGTAAGTGAGGCCATCTGTTTGCATGGGATACCCAAGAAGATCATTTTAGATAGGGACTCCAGATTCACTTCTAGGTTTTGGACAATTTTGTAGTCAACGCTGGGGACTCAATTGAACTTAAGCTCAACTTATCATCCAGAAACATATGGGAAAACTGAGAGAGTAAATTAGGTTATGGAAGACATGCTTAGGATGTATGTTATGGATAATCAAATCCATTAGGAGAATTACCTACCTTTGGTGGAGTTCGCCTACAATAACAGTTTTCATAGCTCCATTGGAATGCCACCCTACGAAGCTCTGTATGGAAGGCCATGTAGAACACCGTTGAGTTGGGAAAGATTGGAAGATCGAGTAACAGTTGGGCCAGAGTTGATTCAAGATATGGAGGAACAGGTGATTCATATTAGGCAAAGACTAAAGGAAGCACAAAATAAACAGAAAATTTATGCGGATGCACATAGGACTAACCAAAGTTATAAAGTGGGACATCAGGTTTTCATTCATATCAGACCCAATAAAAGTATCATTCAGTTCGGGAAGGGGACAAAGTTGTCACCTTGATTTATAGGACCATTCAAAATCCAAGAGAAAATTGGACCCATTGCCTATCGTCTCGTACTGCCACCCCATTTGCACAAAACTCATAATGTTTTTCATGTATTTGTTCTACATCCTTATGTTGTTGACAAATCACATAAACTAAATTGGAAGGAATTGCAGGTATCAGACGTGGGAACCCTCATGGTAGAACCATTACACATATTGGACAGTAGAGTCCGACAACTCAGAAACCATCTGGTAGACCAAGTTAAGGTCCAGTGGGACAAGTATAGTCCAGGATCTGCTACTTGGGAGGATGCCAAGATGCTACGACCAGATTATCCCTCACTTTTTTTACCACCTCGAGAATATCTTTCTAGAAGGTTGGGTGCATGTAACAACACCTTTTGACTTAGGTAGCTAGGATTACCTGAGGCCTAATCACCTTTATTTTCTATTCGCCGTCAAACTATTAATGATACACTTGAATTTTTAAGACGTATGAACATATATGAATGTTTAAATGTTATTTGAATGATGATGGATATGATGCAACCTACTATGTGAATGTAAATTCTATGAATGTTTAAATGTTATTTGAATGATGATGGATATGATGAGACCTATTATGTGAATGTAAATTCTATAAATGTTTAAATGTCACTTGAATGATGATGGATATGATGCAATCTATTATGTAAATGAAAATTTTATGAACGAGTAACGTCAATTGAATTGTGGGGATATTATGAGATCTATTTCTAACTTGAAAACTTGATATTAAGTTGTTGGTACATGGATACCAAATTGAGATTATGGTTGTATGAAATTACATGATGATAGTGCATAGATATGTATGAGTTTGTGTTATAGACTAATCTGCAGGTCAATGGGCTATGAAATAGCCAAGGGATAATGGTAATGAAAATGGCTGTCATGACCACTGACTGAGAAACAATATGGTATGAATCTTTGTACTTGAAATTATATTGGTTTGAATTCATAGCTATGATATATGGACCACTTTAGGATTTTAGGTGGTGAGACTGCCCAAAACTGAATAAATGATGAAAAAATTCCCAACAACACGATGCCATTGTATATTCCATTGTAGGGTATGGACCCTATTCCTATTAAGAGAGGTGGAGGCATTTCCCACCATGTTTCCTCTGAAACCTATTGTCATGGGAGGACGATATTAGCTCATGTTCCCCTAGACGTGTGATGATGACTGTCAGCTGCTTGCTGGAGAAGCTTGGTTAAGATAGTGACACTTCCACTTACAGGTTCTATTTGGAGTTAGGTCAATATAGTTGACGCTCCAAGATAGTCCAGTAGAGGAAGGATAGGAATGGAAGATGGAAGTAAGTTAGGGAGGAAGGATGAATAGAAATAGTTGAGAGTGTATGGAGATTTTCATTATGGTGGATTTTTTTTTTTCTTCTGAAAATAAAATGTGTATATATGTATATTCATAATTACTTAACTAAACTACAGTTGTCTAAATAAAAATTCTTGGGCTAGATTATTGTAATTAAGAGATTTCGCAAACAATTGATTGGTTTATTATCTTTTATAAATTGAATAGTCTTCTTGATTGGATTGGATGCATACATAAATTACTATAGAGGTGATAGTTATTGTTATTAGTACATGCATCAGGCTTATATGTACTAGCTACAGATGTAGCTCTTTACATGTACAATAGTATGTATGAGTTTTCTTGGCTTAGTTACTGATAATGGTGTTTATTGGATATGAATGTGTGAACCATGTGTCTTTTCCCTTGTATCATAAAATAGTTTAACTTCATGAAGAAGTTTCCTGAAGGGTGGGTGTATATAACAACCCTAAGTAATTAATCAATTGTCATGATTTAAATAATTGTTTAATGTATATTAGTTTAACTAATTAATTAATTAATTGTCCTCATTAAATATTTATGTAAGGAATATTGGTTTAATAAATTAATAATTTTCATTTTGAGACTTAGTGTATCGGTAGATGACCCATTAATGAAAAAGGGATAAGATGGTTGAAACTTAGATAAGGTGGGTGAGACTTAATAAAGGGAGAAGGTGGTGAATAAGAAAGGGGGAAAAGTAGGATAAGAAGGGGGAGGAAACACTTGGGAAAGGGGGAATTTTGGGTTTTGGGAGCAATTATTATCATAGGGGAGGACTGTATTGTTGGTTTTGGCTAGAGGAGCTTGCTGGAGGATTGTATTACTGGTTTTCTTGAGGAGATTGTTGGAGGACTATCACAGGGGACACCTATTGCTGGAAATTTTGGGTTTGGGGGCTAGGAGACCATAAGGAATCCTGGAGCTAGGGAGCCAGATAGGTTGTTCCTAGATGGCTGGAAGGTTAGTTGATTTTGGGCAGAGCTTCAGGCAGAGTTGGAGAACAATAATAACATCATTTGGAGGTATGTATTTTCATTATTATGTTATGTTATATGGTTTATTATCATACTTCTCATAAATATTAATTCTATTGTACATGGTTACATGCTGAATAATGAATGGTTATATGCTAAATAATGAATGGTTATTTGGTTATATGATGAATAATGAATTGTAAAGAATTCAGGATAGCATTTCTCTATTTAAACTTAAGTTTTATAAGTCTCTATAGGAGAGGCTTTACACACCAGATCCATAGTAGTGGTTAAATACACCATAATCAACATAGATTGATTTTTTCTTACAAACTTTTTTACAAATGGTGAGCTATGCATGCTCACAAATCACGTTTATTGTTGCTCACTAAAAAAAATGTAGATGGCCATGGATAATAATTCCTTCACTCATCATGGACATGCCCCTTGACTACGTCCACGATCTTCAAGCAGGGTACACTCTTCGATCTCTCATCTATGCAAACTTCCAAACTTATCCTTGCATTCCCCTTATTTGAGGTTTTCACGGTCCATCCCTAATTGTTTTAATGGGGTACCTTTGGAAGGCCAACCATCACATCTATTCATTTACACTTCCAATTTTCCAAGAAGACAAAAATTAAATGAAATGAAATGAAACATATTTATTTACAAAATTCACAAACATTTTCCAAGATCCAATTCAGATCATCTAGGGAAAGCCACAATAGTACAAGTCTGTCTAATATATACCTTAATCAGCTTCTAAGTATAATTATTTGAATAAATAAGTGGAGTATCCATGGGGTCCCCCTTGTCCCCAATTTTTACCAACCCCTTTGATGGGTGTTGTATATGCACTAAAAAAAAACTAAAAACCATCAATTAAATTGTCAACCCGAGGTAAGTAAACTTAGAGTTGTAGCAAAATATATGCCAAAGTTAGAAGGGATGGTAGTATAGTCTAACTAAGAAAGTGACTATCTAAAGGTTAATCTTTTCAAGCAAAGATATCTAATGAGAAAACCTTACTAAGAAACTTGAAAATATGTAACCTAAGTACTTTTGGACCAAGCATCGATGGATAGTTCTAAGAAAGTAAGTAAAAACCCTATGTAAAGAAAACTAGTTCATAACAATAAGAAAATAAGAAAAGAAAACTAGTTTAACTTTCCAACCTAAATTCAATGACAAACTACCCTATGAAAGCAAGTAAATAAACAAGCCAACAACTATTCTATTAAAGCAAGCAAACAAAGAAGCAAAGACAACTAACTAACCTATTAAAGAAAATAGACAAGTAAGCAAAACAACTAGCTAACCTATTAAAGAAAATTGACAACTAACTACCCTAAGATAACTTCTATTGCAAGTAATCAAATTTAAACTTCTCATTGAACAACTATCTAGCCTAAGAGGCAAGTGGACTATATTCTTAATTCAAAACTATTTCTAATTCATGAAAGGAACTCCATTTAATTCAAAGCAACAAGAACTAACAACTAATATTTAATCTATGATAAGCAAATTGTTCTCTAACCTATCAAAGCAGAAGACTATCTACCCTACAATTAAAAAGATTGAAATTAACCCTATCCATCCATTGAAACCTTGTTTAAAAGAAGCATAAAATACAACTCTGTTTTACTCTATTTTAATTCTCATTTGAAATCAAATTTCAAAAGCATAAATGAAATAAAATCTAACATCTAATGGAACACGGGTTAGTAGATGAATTTGCAAATTCGTCTCTATCGATCAAATCAATGCATATTAACACGCACCTTTATACTAACTTTCAAAATAACTAAACCATTAAGCTACAACAACAAATTATATAGCAAACGAAAGGTAGCAATACATGTATAGGAAATGAAAAAGAGATATGTCTAAGCTATGAAATGTAGAATCAACAAATGGGACAGTTAACAGAATGTTGGTGGGCTTCCCATCAAGTCGTGGTCACTCCCTAAAATAACACCATGAGCTCAGCCAAAAGAATTCACCATTAAAAAGAAAAAACACAGTTTTATACAATTCTGGCATTTGAAAAATGCAAAAACAGAGGAAAACGTTTTTATCTCTATCCTCTACTTTGTCTACTACTCTTTAGCTATTGTATGACTACCACGATGGTAATTTTAATATTTACAGACCAAGTGGTCAACCATAGGAGGGTTGAACCACTTCTAAAAATGGAAAATTACATTAATGGTGCCCTAACTGTCGAAATAGAGCGAGCCAATAATCACCCTGATCAAGAACCTAAAATAAGTTGTCAAGAGTTTAGTAGTTGGAGGGGATAAGCACGAACAAAGCCCACATTCTCGATTCACCCACCACTGGCCACCAATACCATAACCGCCAAATTGCCATCCGTTTTTGTGTTGGACGCACTGTCGGATCGAGTACTGAAAGGAGTGTCGGACTGAGTGTCGGAAGTAGAACCATGGTGCATTTTTTCCCTGTAACACCAAAAAATGTGGATTAGATCCTTGGAAGMATAAAAACATGATGAATTATACTCATGATCAATATAAAATACAAATTATACATACMTGGWGTGGATTATACCATTKTGACASAAAAKATTTCAAAAACATCTTCAAAACATGAAAACACATATAYAAATTTGACAAAAAGGATCTAATTAACATCATAAATCGATCATATCTCAGGCCCAACATTACCCCCACACCTAAGATTTTTCAAGTCCCACTGCAAACAAAAAGAAATTKCCCTTCATGACTAAACTTGCRAAKGAGGGGGTCGATTAGCTTTTAGAACCTTCTCCCTCTTGCCTGAGGGATTTTGACTTAGTATTTTTGTGGTGTTTCAATTGCATCCATAGGCTATTATTGGTGGTAGTAATATCATCAACCTAATGCTATAGAGAATTCATCTTGCCTTGTAGGACAATGTTATCATGGCGTAAATGACAACTTAGTGTTTCATTCTCTCTAAGTTTGAACTGGAGGGTTTGGATTTTTTGGAGGTTGGTGATGACATGTGAGGAAGCCTTGAGATGTATATTATACCCTTTATCCTCTAAACCATGCAAAATAGAAATTTTACCTTTGCAAAATTAGTTCCAAAAGTGACTTCCCATAAGTGCAACAATTCTAGCCTAGAGGACTTGTGAAACATAGGTATCAAAGTGACACCTATAAATACAAGAAAGTAAAAACTATATAACAACTAAGAGAGGTTTTTTTTTTTAATATGCCATTGATAAAAACCTCTCTTGGTTTTCAAAAATTCACTTCCTGTTGTTAGGAAAACACGAAAAGAAAACAAGAAAAACATAGTGTTTTATTTTTTGAAAAACTAGGCCTCTAAAAGAATTGAATATATCCCAAACCATAAAGTATATTAAAAAAATTAGAGAGTTTATTGTGTTTTGTTATGTTATGAACCAAAAACTCCTCCAGGTTTCAAAATTACTTTCCCATTTGTTCATAATATCAACTTGAAGTTGGTTACTCAAAACTTGCAGAAGCGCGGTGTGCTCTTAGTAGAACTGCAGTGTGGTCTTTGATAGGGATTTTGGAGGCCTTCCTAGAGTATTTTTTGGCTGAAAGTGGTATGGGTAGAAGTTTTATGATGTCTTCTACACAATGGAACCATCAAGAAATGCAAATTCCTTCTCCAAACCTCTAAAAAACTGACTTTGAGTCAAGTTGTCCAAATGTGCAGAAACCCTCCTATAGCGACTATATTTGGGGAATTTATCTCAAATGATAACATCTGTGCATACAATTAAAGAGGATTTTGATTCTTGGTATATGATTGACAAACACCTCTTTCACTTTTGTCAAATTAATCTTCCATAATTCAGAAACTAATTTTGAAGTAGAACTTTGACCAAATTGATGACAAGGAATGATGACATGACCATGATGAAAATTTATGACCTTCGATGAGTGGAGGGAGTAGTATTGACACCTAGAAAAATCAATGAAAATTTTACAACCAAGATATGTCAAATTGTATTTGAGAATTTTATCTTGAAAATATAACAATTTGACCTAATAATCTTATCAATCACATGAAAGACTAAATTTGATCACTAGTGACTGACAAAACTGACAGATACTAACAAAAGGCTTGGTTTGTACTGGTAGGCATGTTGAATAGGAGAATTTTTATTGCATGTCATTAATATGTAACAATTGAAACAACTGATCCTCTTTTCATAAGCTTGGAATACAGATGATAGTAAGTATTTAGCAGTTGTAATCGCTTTGTATTTGTCACAAAGAGTATTTAAGTATAAGAAGTCTTCTATAGAATAAACAAAAAATGCACAGGAGCTTATAACACACATAATGATATCAATAGTATATAATTTATCATACCAATACAAACAACCGCTCATATAATATCCCAAGACATTGTAAAAAGATAGTGTGATAGAAGTTTGACAGAAATCCTACTTCCTCTTCTCATGGGTTTTGTTATACAAATGGGTGGTGCTTAACATTTTTTTATCTTAGGAAACTCCCCCCAGACCAAAGATATGGCATGTCCTCGCGCCATGAATTAGAAATAGGCTTCTTGGTCTTTACTATTTTTAGAGGGGGGTTAGCAATAGGGTTATTGGTCTTCTTTCCCAATGACACTACAGGGGTATCAACAAGTTTCTTGGACTTTTGGTCCGGTAAAGGAATAGCTTGAGCATGAGGGTTTGGGTGGAGCAATAGTCCCTAGATTAATAGTCTTCTTTCCAGTCTTGATTGTAATATGAGGGTTTGAAAATTGGTCAATGAACCCATCCCATGTTTTCTCCTATTTTTCCAAGTCGGCTAAGACAAGTAGTTTGATAAGGTCATGGTGAAATATGTTGTTATGGGGATTGGTTACATCCTTCCTCACTTGAGAAGACATCTTCTCAAGACTTTTTAAGAAGTAAAAGGGAAATTTACAATGGCTTATTGAACTGAAAGTGAGCTAATAATCGAAATTGACAGGCTTTAAAGATAGAATATCTACCTTCACATGTAATCAATCTAGTGATGACTATAATATGGTTGATTGGCTCCTCTTTTATCCACTCCTTGGAGTATCCCTTAGCTCCAGAGATGTTCTGAAGTTTAGTTTTGAAAACCCTGTTATAGCTTGCTCTTGGCAACTGGTGGTGTTTAAATCAACGATCTCCAACTCTTGGGATCTTTGTGGCTGAGACAATTGATTCGTCAGAGGCCATGAACATAGTGAATAGGATTGGAGACAGGCTAAGAGTGTTCCATTGTTGTTGATGTTTCCACCATGCTCACTCAATCCACTTGCATAGAACATGTAATGTCAAACCTACAATGAACAACCTGTAACAAAAATGTAATGTCAAACCTACAATGAACAGCCTGTAAAAAAAATAAACCAACAGAGTTGTCTGTTAAGGACATATGCAACAACTTATAGCACACATGATTTTAGCACTTCAAGATAAAATGGTTGCTGATGTAATAACCTGTATCATGAAAATAATACAAAATCTTTACAAAGATTTACTTCTTCTAGGAAATGTTATCATTTTTCAACTCTTGAACCCCTCCCCCACACCTAAGTATTATGACACCTCAAAATAAAAAATATAGGAAACTAGTCAATTCTCCCAATAGTCGAAGATTTAAAGCTTGTTAAGTGGAGAGATAAATTTCATAGATTGGTCTGTCGATATGGTTAAAAGATGGCCCCACCTATAGGATAAGAGATCATATATATATATATATATATATAAGAAGAGGTAGGAAAGAGAGTTTCAAGATAGTCTCAAAGTTAGTTCCCAATGGAAATTTTATGGATTTAATTAACCTTAGCTTAAGAATACATACTTCATGTCATCTTTGTCTTGCAAATAATGTCACACATCAGGACAAGTTTAAATTTATTATTTATTTTTTGTTAGATTACCATCGTCGCTAGGTAGAATGCCATGTTGCTAGCAAGCTTGTTCAGTACTCTAACGGGTTTACCTAGTCATACCACAGGCTGGTACCCATTGCCAACAGACCTGTTCAGTATCCCGATGGGTTATCCTCTTACACCCTCAGAGACTGGCCCTCCATCTTTTAAGATTTTAGTATAAGATTTCTTTATGCAAGAAGATGGGGGGACATCTCTGAAAACAACTTTTTATTTCCTTTTATTGGGATGGTATTTATGTTAGAGGATGACTTTCCATTATATATATTTCTTAGAAATTTTTCTTATGTAAGGGGTACTTAACCGGACGTGGCCTATCTAAAGATATGATGTAATCAAGCTATTTAGTGTGTAGTGGATGGTACCATTGAGAAAGAATAGAAAGGTATCTCTAGGCTCAACTCACTTTCTTCTTTTGTAAGCTATTGTGATGTTTCAATGACTAACCGCTAATCGGACCTCCTTGTTACTCTTTAATAAAGATAATTTACTCACTTACTCAGGTTTCTTGGGAAAACAGTACGAGAGACCTCTAAGCTTGATGGTTACAGTATCACTTCCTTGTATAGTGGTGAACATTTTCAAGGGCAACTGCTTTTTAGAATGCCTTAAGAAAAATAAGATGAAAGTCTTTGCAAAATTATGGCTAATTACAATAAGTCATTATTCATTTGATGCTTAGAAGACAACAAGGTTCAAATATAGCAATGTTTTTGAAGAAAATACTTCTTTTATATTTCCTTGGAATTGTCTACCCTTGGTGATATAAATACCTATAGAGATATCTAAAACTGTTTGCAAAAACCACATTCTAAAACTAATGAGATCAATGAGATCAAGTCATAGGAACATGTATCTAATAGTTATTTTATTAAAATAAAATGTAAAATGAGGCTGCATTAGACTTTAAGCTAAACTAACAACATGCATATTTTATTTACTATCCTACCCTACCTAAAAACAAAGGGAAAATATTTATTCAAGTGTAAGAAAGATTCCAATGTAACCATGTGCAGAGAAATATAAGAAACATACTCATATACATATATGAAAAAGTTACCGCAACGATTACCTGGATATGAAAAACCAACCAACCTACTTGTTTGGGCATCAGAAGGTGTTGAAGAAGAGAATAGTATTGTGGCCTGATGACCTATTGAAACCAAATTTCAATGTAATCTTGATGTTCATCAAAAATAATTTCTATGCTCTCCTTCATCATGTTCTACAGATCCTTTTCTTCTGGATGTT
>JASDQU010738166.1:18257-41113 GCA_032191745.1 Picea mariana
CTTGGATTACATATTGAAAAACATCATGTAACGAATAGAAGACCAATAATGAATCTTGACCATTCTGGAAAACCAAATGGTAACGTGAAGGACGCACATGTTCATGATTCATTATGGACAAAAGGATTTGTTATTAAAGCATGTTGATGTATCCTAAGGGTTAGGATGAGCCTAATCGAGGTTGTTCAAGAAAAGAGTGGAAAGATCACAATAAAAAGTAGATTGCATAAGTAAAGGGGGAGAAAAGGAGGAGCACTTTTCTCACCCTAAGAACCATGAATTGTGTAGTAGATCCGTAGGATTAAAAGAGCAGTTGTGGAAACCCGTACAAATGGGAAAAGGCAAACAAACCCCTTGAGTGTGATTAAATGAATGAATGAGTATGTTTGAATGAATAGGCTTGGTTGAAGCCATGATTAAGAAAATGCAATGAGGCCTTAGAGATAACTCAACAGGGCTGAAAAGTCCTAGGCGGTGTAGAAAGAATTGGAAGAAGGGGAGAGCCCTCAATTCTTTTCTTGTTGAGTATTATGTTTTCTCTGGGATGAGAAAGCTGGTACAATGATGAAAGTAAAAGGTTTTGACACAATAGTGATGAGGGTTGTATTTTTGTAGAAACAATCAAGATTTGTTTGTGTTGCACTCATGGAAACATTTGAGGATAATGTGATGAAGTGCATAAAGATATGCTAGGAAATTTTGAAGATGTTTTATGGATTTGAATTTTATGATACATGCATTTGGTTTAATATTACAACTAATATAATGGTGACTATGATTATGCATGCTATGTATAGAAAGGAATTAGAGCTATTGAGGAAGACAGTTTATAATGATGGGCAACCTCAAGCAGAGGATGACCATGAGAAGGTTGTGGTTGAAAGATTATTGACAGGGCTATAAAAGTCCCCATAAAGCACTGCTAATGAGGTAAAAATCAGAAAGAGGGTGCTAGTAGCCAAGAACCAGTATAAAAATGTTCATGCCTATGTGGCACAAGGTATGAAGGGATTTGGTATGAACCCCTTCTGAAATATTTTACTGTCTTAATGTTATGCATGAAATTTTGAAAGGCAGTTGTATGCCTTAGATACCCAAGTAGGGTATGATTCAGGAAGGAGAACCTAAATGATGGAGGTGTGAACCTCTGGTAGTAAATACTGTTTGTAATCCTTGGAAGAATTCATGAAATGATATGTCATGAATGCATTGACCAATCAAGGAATGCTTAAAGGCATTCATGTGAAACCTTGAGTTTCATGAGTGACGATTTAAGGTTGTGATCGATTCAGAGCAGAAAACATGGTTATGCTAAAATAATAAATATGGACAAAGAATCCATATGGTAATAAGTTGGTTGAATTCCAACACACCTTGGCAAGAGTGCCTAACCTGAAAAGTGATAATCTGAAATCGATGCAAGGGTGCATTGGGTATGAATGTGGCCACGAATGTTGGAACATCCATTAAAGTCAATTGATATCTGAATTACATTTTGAAAAGTTTGGTAGGTTGAAATGATGCATAGGTAAGGGAGGATGTTTCCTTCCATGTTTATATAGATGTGATGCAACTGTTAGAATGCACAAGTTAAGAAAGGTTGTAATGAAATTTTAAATGTGGTGAGAATATATATATATATATATACATGAGAAACTAACAATTTGTTTAGTTGTGTAAAGAATGAATTATAGGAAGAAAGAGTCTTAGATATGGCAATGTTGCAAGCCCATAAGGAAGACCGAAATTGCTTGCTGAGCCAAACTGCTATGGAAAGGAAAGTCCCATAATTGGTGGACCTGGTTCTGTGTGGAACATATCTAAAAAATAAATGAGGAAATTGGAAAATCTATGGGTGACAGATTGCAATAAAATTATGAAATTTAAAATGTATGATGATATCTCATGAATTTTTGTATACCTGTGATACAGATGAGAAGAAAAAATATGTCTAGAAAGGACAGATGAAGGCTGTCAAAATGGAAAGCATAAAAAATGGCTACTGCTGAGCCATGAGAACCCTGTGGTAAGTCATGATCACCTGGAATATGTTGTGTTGTGGTAACACAAGCCATAAGAGACTTTGATAGTTCTTGTAAACTATTGATTGGTATCATGCACACAATGGATATGTCTAGGAAAAAAAAAATGGTGAGCCTGGATAACAAGACATCCATGTGGATACAAATCCACAAACTGCGCATATGAATATTGTGCAAGTTGTGAAATTTTTCTAGAATTTTATGCACAATAAAAAAATTTCGCATCAAAATATGATTAATGTGCTTGTTGTCCAAGAATTATTGAAGGAAGGTGATGAAGGTTAAGGTTCTGGAAAGGACCTGAACAAGGAATAGGATCAGGATTTTTGAAGCAGTTGAATGACAAATAGCATGACATGTGTTATTGACAGATAGAACATCGAGGACGATGTTCCTTTAAGGGGGAGGGAATTGTAACACCATGTTTCCCCTAGTTTGTAAATATAACTATATTGGCCAAGAGACTATGGCAAAATCAATATGTGTGAATGTTTGATTTCATGGACCTTTAAATAAAAGGTCGATGAATGTAAATTATGTTATTTACTAGAAAATGGATAAGTGTTGCATGACTGCTGGAAGGGGGGTGTGCTAAGAGAGACCACGAGTGCTATGAAAGAGATGGTGAATGGGATGAGGAATGGTTGTGTTAACCTCCACCAGACCAGTACCTTGCTGAATTTAATTTCTCAGGATCAGAATAACCCTTTGACCCAGGAATGAATTACAATCAAGCTAGTAGGTGGGAAGACCTCCTCAATAGTTAATGAGGGGATGGAACAGAGCGCCCATTTGTAAGGCTTCCAGACTTGACCACGGACTGAGAATTCGGGCCACATGCAATCTTGTTGGGGAAGGAAAGAAAGGAAGGCATGGTGGGTAGAGGAAGACCTACGAAGAGTGCAGAGATGGGAGCCTAAGCTCTCGGGTTTGAGAAAGAACTGTGAAATAGAGTGAGTTCTGATCGTAGGAAATAGAGACTGAGTCGGGAGAAGGAGGTTAACCTTCGTCCCTATCTATGATTGATTCGAGAAAATGAGAGTAACCTTCATCCCTATCTATGACTGAGCCGGGAGAAGGAGAGTAACCTTTGTCCCTAACTTTTGCTGAGCCGGAAGAAAAGATTCAATCTCAAAGCATTGTGGCTTAGCTTGGGGGTGGCCAATGGTAAATCCATTGGGAGTGTTGGCCCTTGGTTATGGAAATAAGTGAAGCTCAAGGAAGAAAAGGCAGAATGTGAACTGCACGGAAGACACAGTGACTGCTACTGGGTCGAAGTGAGCAAAGAGCATAAAAGGCGGAGCGAAGTAAAAGGAAGCAAGCCATTGGATGAGGAGATCGAGGATGGAAGATCAACAAGGAAGAAGGATTGTGGACAAATCAACAAGAAGAAAAATCCACCGTTGGATGCTTTGGAGCACCGCGCAAGAAGGAAGGAAAGACATGCTAGCGAAGCCCTAAAAACGTGGTTCAAGTTGACCTAAGGTTTTAGACACCTAGGGTTTTGGTATCTAGGGTTTTGAGACCTAGTTTTCAGCCTAAGGCTGTCGGTGAGTGATTGTAATGTATAAATAGAGGTCAAGAGGACCTGGGATGGATTGATGTTGTTGGTGGTGTTGGTGTTGTGATTTTTATTGTGTGATCGGGTGATTAACATTGGGTGAGAGAGAAGTTCTGAGTATGAGAGCCTTCTGTATTGTAAGATCTTCAGCTGGGTGCAAAGATAAACCCTACAGCTGGGTGCACAAGGAGGGGAGAGATAGAGAGAAGAAGAAAGAAGATCTGCTAGCTAAGAGCGCAGACAAGAACCGTATGCTTCATCTTAATACATTATAAAGAACAGTTATGTGGATGTATCCCTAGAGAGAGGGTGAAACACATATATCTTGTCTTGTGTGCATGATTGATGCTATGTTCTTTTGCCTTGATATACTGTTAGTGCATTACTGTGGTAGATCTGATAGATGTGTGGAATAGATCTAAGCTTATAAGTGATATATGTATGTTGTATTTTTCTAGTGTTAAATCCACTTGATAGTTCCCTTGGTTGTAGTCATCTCTGTCCTGCAACCCCCCCATAGCTATTTCGGGTGAGACTACATCTGCTTCGTAGGTGTAGCTGAAAGGGCTAGTAGTTAGGGCTTGTTGGTGTGCTTTTGGAGCTGAACCCTGGGTATGCCCCTGTGACAACAAATGGTTCCATTGTCGGGACAAGAATATTCTTGAGGGAATTTCAAGGTGGTTTCCATCAAAGATAGAAATTCAAAAGTGAATAGAGGATCAAGAAAATGACTTCACTGAAGCCGAGAACAAGAACCCTAATATTAGTACAGAGTATTGGTTGGAGAGATATATCTTTATTGATATACACGAGATTTTCTTTGGAGGAATTCATCAGGAGCTATATGAGTGGTTAGCTAGGTTAGCAGATACCCAGTTTGAGATCAGATCTGGACCTCCCGTGGTTTGGATGTCGGCGCTGATCAAGAAGGTCAAGAGAGTCGATAAGGCTGTGTCACAAGCAATTGATCATTGGTTTGATAGCACCATTGGAGGGTACATCACCGAGTTTGTTGTTGACAGAGTAGAGTCATATAGCCAAGCTGAGAGATATTTCTTCAAGGGACCCAAAGGACAATTTTTACATTTTTTAAAGCTGAGGATCAAGATGCTATTGCATGAGAAGAACATCTTGAAGATACAGTAGATTGGTCGGATCTAGAAAAAGATAATGTTCAAAAATTCGAACAACGACAACAACACAGAGGCTAGACATATGCGCAGTGGAAGAGCGTTCAGAGAAGTTCATATTGCGAACCTATTTAAGCAGAACTATGGGAACGAGGGTTTCTATAGCGGAGAAGAGGCAGACCTGATGGACGAAGATAATTCAGAACCCGCTAGGGCAGAGGAAGGAAAAGCTGAAGAACCTCGCCGGGACGAGTCAGAAACTTCAGGAACTACACAAACTGTTGAAGTAAGTACTATTAATCTCTCTGTTGTTTCAACAACACTAATAAATCAGAATAGTCAGAGTCACCAGAGTCCTCAAAGTACTATTACTAGTAGTTCAGCATATACCCAGACAGGAAACCTAGGAAGATCTATGGCAGATGAGATGAGACTCCCTATTTTTAGGGGAGACGGGTTTGAAGACCCTAATCAACACTGGTTCCTATGTGAAGCTGTATGGAATATTAAGAATGTCACTGATGAAGCTATTAAAAGAAACCAGTTTAGTACTACCCTAAGGGATCGCGCACTAAGTTGGTACATGAAGCTTGTCCAAGGACTTGTACAACCTAAGCCACTGAATGAGATCAAGAATGCGTTAACTGCAGAGTTCAAGAAACCCAAATCAGAGTCACAATGTATCATAGAGCTAAAAGAGATCAAGTAGAAGGTAGCTGAACTTGTTTGGGAATTCAATCAAAGATTCAAGACCTTAACAGGCCGATTGACTTTTCAGATCCTGGATGAGAAGAACAAAGAGTGGTTCATTGATGCCCCTTTACCACACATTAGAGTTCCTATGATGCAACATAAGATTTCTTCACAGGCTGAGGCGCTGGAGATCACCATGAAGTTAGAATTAGCCCCTATGGGAGAATCCAACTCAGGTATGAGTCAGATCTTGAGTCAGCTAACTAGTTTGTCTCTGTAGGTTGAAGATATGAAAAAAGACAAGGGAAAAGATAAAAGAGAAGACATATGGTGTGTCAGATGCAGATCAGAAGGCCATGACAAGGAGCACTTCCCCCTATTCCATGAATACTTGGCCTCTAGAGTTCCGAACCCTTCGAAGCAAGTCACCTTTCCCTGGTGCAAGGTATGCTGAAATAGACATCGCACCGGTGAGTGCTATTACATGCAAAAATATGTTCAGACACCCACAAATTTTTATTGCACATTTTTTAAGTCCATGGGACATGACGATAGGGATTGCAAGGCTTACGATCTCATGCATGAAAAGTCAAGAGACATATACAAAATTCAAGGCGAAGTGAAGCAAGAAGGAAACACTATGTAGTATAACTCACCAAAGAGAGGAAACTTCAATCCTCGTGGTGGATTCAAAGGATGAGGACAAGGAGGAGGTATGGGTCGAGACCGAGGATAGATCATTTGTTATAACTACGCACAACCAGGACACCTCGCAAGGGACTGTCAGAACCCGTGCACTACTTGCAGCTATTGCANAGACACCCACAAATTTTTATTGCACATTTTGTAAGTCCATGGGACATGACGATAGGGATTGCAAGGCTTACGATCTCATGCATGAAAAGTCAAGAGACATATACAAAATTCAAGGCGAAGTGAAGCAAGAAGGAAACACTATGTAGTATAACTCACCAAAGAGAGGAAACTTCAATCCTCGCGGTGGATTCAAAGGACGAGGACAAGGAGGAGGTATGGGTCGAGACCGAGGATAGATCATTTGTTATAACTACGCACAACCAGGACACCTCGCAAGGGACTGTCAGAACCCGTGCACTACTTGCAGCTATTGCAACTCCTTCGATGTTATCGAGGAATGTCCATCATTGTTGGCCAAGCTTCAGGAAAGACGAGGACCTCAGCAGAACCCACAAGTGCAACTGATATATGACAAACCTTGCAGAGAAGACCCCATAGTCATTGTTATCACTAGAGGAGGAACTGTTATGGGAGAATACAGACTGATCCAAGGAAAGACTACAGGAGAATCAGGAATCAGGAAAGCTGCAGAGAAGACCCAAACTTTTGATGCAAAGAAAGAAAGACATATATTCGAGGAGGCAAGAAAAGATTTCAAAGTAGACCAAGGCTCTTCATCAAAGACATGGCCAGAAGTAAGAGAATATGGGATGCTTCAGGCATTTGATCAGTTTGCTTCGCCAAGAGAAGGAAAAGAGGTAAGCAAGCTTATGGAATTTATATATACTTGTATTAAGTTGATTCAGGATGAGAGTGTTGTAGAAGAACTAAAAAATTTAATCAGATAGTATGATCTAGGGAAGATAGACCCCTTACTGAATAGGGTAGTACACCAAATCTCTAACAAGAGAAGGAAAAATAAGGAATTACACTTGAATGGTCAAATAGGAGAATATGATATAGACTATGTGGTCCTCGACTTAGGGTCGAAGGTCAATGTCATGACAAAGAAAACTTGGGCACTGATGGGAAAACCAAAGTTGGTCTACTCCCCTATTAGGCTTAGGATGGCTAATCAACAAGCTGTCAACCCCTTTGGATGCTTGGAACATGTCCCTATGGACATCGACAGAGTAAGAACATTTGCAGATTTTAAGGTAATTGAGATAGTTGATGGTAACTGTCCTTACCCTGCGCTGTTAGGAATTGATTGGGCTTTCAATAATTCCACTGTGATTGATTTAAAGAAAAGACGTATGAATTTTTAAAGAGATGGCCTTAGGTTCATTGGACCCTTGGATCCAGATGAAGGTAAACGATACACAGATCCCATCAGAGAAGAAGACCGCGCATATGAAATGGAAAACATATACAAATTAACAGCCAGACAACATGATTACATTAATCCTATGGCCAATGGAAACCTAAGCTGGCGAAGTGACATCACATGTTCATCAGACTCAGAAGAAGCACTGGAGAACTAGCATAATAAAATGTATGAAGTATCTACAAGAAGATGTGCTAGATTAACCAGATAAGTTTGCTGGATCGACACAACAATAAGTAATTTACCCACCTTTGATGGTTTGAATCCTTTAGAAACCTTCTTATCAGAATTTAAAGAAAGTGTACCAATGCAACAAAGACTGTTGGCCCTGTATGAGGCCCTATAAGCCACACCGGAAAAATGGTGGGGAACACACAAAACCAACATTACAAAATGGGTACAATGCCGTACCTTGATGACAACGCGGTTCTCAGCACAAGTAGAAGGTTGTGAAGTTCGATACACAGGTCGAAGCTGCCTAAAGTACCATGTGAAAAGTTGTGAAGAAGCCTAGAGAAACATTCCTCAAGAGCAGTGGGTTCATAAATTCATTAGCACATTGGACATGACACCTATCAATTGGTACCTTCAAGCGGAGCTACGCCTCATCACTACAAACTGGGAAGGTATGAATCAGAATTTTGTAACTACCTTCTTATTTGAATGTCAATATCCTTCAACATATCAAGCATTGCAGATTGTAAGACAAAAATTATTCGAGGAGGCATCTAACCTCCCTTTGGAGCAAGAAGAGAACGAATGGACTGTGCCTCTCTAGAAACTGCAAGACTGTTACAACATCAATGCTGATGAAGACGATGATCCAAGAAAGGTGAACATCGCAAAAACAAAAGGCCAAAGAGATGTGGAAGGACCAGGAGTTGAGCTACCATTCATTGGACAACCAATCAATATTAGGAAAGTCAATATTGGAACAGATCAGACACTGAAGCTTGCAAATGTTGGAGATTATTGGGATGCTGCCACTATTAACAAGATTACAAAATTACTGCATGAATATCAGGACTTGTTTCCAACCAAGTTCACTGATATGAAGGGAATTAAAGGGCCTATGGGAGAGATGAGGATCCCTTTGAAACCAAATGCAAGACCAGTCAAACAGAGACCCTACATATTGAACCCTAAATATAAGAAGAAAGTGAAGATTGAGCTCGACCGAATGCTGGAAGCCGAGATTATAGAACCTGTGGAAGAGTAAGAGTGGATTAGCCCTATGGTGGTGCAAGACAAGAAGACAGGAGAAATCAAGATCTATGTAGATCTCAGGAAGCTGAATGATGCCTGTTTGGATGACCCCTTCCCTACACCATTCACTGACGTAGTGTTAGATAACGTGGGAGGCCATGAAGTATATTCTTTTACAGATGGATTTTCAGGATACCATCAAATCCAGATTGCCAAGGAAGATCGCCATAAGACCACATTTGCAATAGAATGGGGGTCCTATTAGTATACAATGATGCCATTTGGATTGAAGAATTCCCCAACCATCTTTTCTAGGGTGGTGGTCGAAGCATTCATGGATTTTCTGCATAAATTTCTAGAAGCATACTTTGATGATTGGACTGTTTTTAGTTTATTGAAAAATCATATTGAATGTCTAAGGCTAATGTTGGACAAATGCAGGCAGTGTCAAATTTCCTTGAATCTGAAGAAATGCATCTTCTTCTCACCATTTGGATTGCTTTTAGGTCATATTATATGCAAGCAGGGATTGCAAGTCGATCCATCTAAAATTGCCATTATAGTTGATCTACCCCCTCCTACTTCAGTCAAACAACTACACACTATGCTGGGACATACTGGATACTACAGGAAGTTCATTAAAGGACATGCCCATATTACTACACCCATGGAGAAGCTTTTGAAGAAATACTATCAGTTTAGTTGGACAGAAGAGTGCCAACGGAGCTTCGACACACTGAAACAGAAAATGGTTACTGTGCCTATTCTAGTTTTTCCAGATTGGAGCAAGGAGTTTCGTGTGCATGTCGATGCGTATTCTATTTCCTTAGGAGCAATGTTAGAACAACCTGGGGAAGGAGATATTGACCATCTGTTATCCTTTTCCAACAGGAAGCTATCAACTGCTGAGATCAATTACACCACTACCGAGCGAGAGGGGTTAGCCATGGTGTATGCACTGCAGAAATTTCGCCACTACTTGTTGGGAGGACACTTTAAAATGTTTACTGATCACTCCATGCTGAAATACCTAGTCAACAAGCCAATGTTAGGGGGGCGAATGTGCAAATGGCTTCTTCTATTTCAGGAATATGACTTTGAGATCATAGTAAAGCCAGGAAGAATGAACAAAGGTCCTAACCACTTTTCGAGGTTGGAACATGGAGAAGAGCCCACTAGTTTGGAGGATGCACTGTCGGATGCACAGTTGCTAGCCATTAGAAATATTAATGACCACTTTGCAGAAATAGTCTAGTTCCTGTCAACATGAATGACACCTAGTGAGTATACAATTCCTCAAAAGAAACAACTACTAGTGCGCGCTGCAGACTTTTCACTTATAGCTGGATAACTCTACAAGATGGGACTTGGTGAGATATTAAGAAGATGTGTTATGGAGGAAGAACGACCGATGATCCTCATGGAATCTCATGAAGGCATCACGGGAGGAAACTATGCAGGGAAAGCAACTGCGCAAAAAGTTCTTTGAGCTGGCCTTTGGTGGCCTACCTTTCACAGAGATGCTAAAGACTATTACAGAGCTTGCTATGTATGCCAAAGAGTTGGGAAACCAATGCCACTAGAACCAAAACTGACCCTACAAGCATTTGAGAAATGGGCCATTGACTTCATGGGACCTATAAACCCACCAGGAAAGTGCACATGAGCAAGATACATAATTACAACAACGAAGTACTTTACTAGATGGGCCGAAGCAAGAACAATCAAGGACTGTAGTGCAACTATAGTTGCGTGATTCATATTTGATGACATCATAACCAGGTTTGGATGCCCAAAGATCCTTATGAGTGATCCAGGCACATGTTTCATAAATAAAACAATTGAAGCCCTAACTGAGGAATTTGTAGTCCGCCATCAAAAGATCACGTCTTACCATCCATAAGCAAATGGGACAGTGGAAGCATTCAATAAGATCTTGGAGACAACACTAATGAAGATTTGCAGTGTGAACAGGGATGACTGGGATTTAAGAGTACCAGCAGTACTATGGGCCTATAGAACCACTTGCAAAAAGCTAACAATGCAGACCCATTTTAAGTTGGTATATGGTCTCTAAGTTGTTGTCCCAATGGAATACCTAGTACCAAGATTAAGAGTTGTTGCCTTTATAGATATGGATGACACTGGCACTGCTCAAGAGAGGCTTGCACAATTGATCAAACTCGAAGAAGACAAATTTATTGCAAGATTTCATCAGCAGGTGCAAAAGGAAAGAGAAAAGGCCTATCATAACATGCACATCAAGAAGAAGGCATTCAAGCAAGGTGATCTAGTACTGGTATATGACAGTAAGTTCATAAAACATCTTGGGAAGTTCAGAACGCATTGGCTTGGGCCATATGAGATCACCTATGTTACAGAAGGAGGAGCTGCACAGTTAAAGACTTTGAAGGGAGAATGGAAGGCATGATTAGTGAATGGGAGCTGGTTGAAATTGTACTATGACAACCAGCTGCCTCACAAATCTAAGTAAAAGCATAAGGAAAAGGATCTAGTTACCAGGTGCAGTTGAAATTGGGTACCAGACACATAAAAGATAGTCTTCACAGGGAAGGAGACGAGGCATAGAGCAGAAAGAAAAATCCGCACTACGCAGTTTGAAGTTGAAGTAAAACAGAAGGGTCAGATCTGAAGTGCCTCGGGACGTGTCACAGGTGAGTGTTGGGGGCCCGTTGGCCCTTGGTTATGGAAATAAGTGAAGCTCAAGGAAGAAAAGGCAGAATACAAACTACGCGAAAGACACAGTGACTGTTACTGGGTCGAAGTGAGCAAAGAACATAAAAGGCGTAGCGAAGTAAAAGGAAGCAAGCCGTTGGATGAGGAGATTGAGGATGGCAAATCAACAAGGAAGAAGTATCGTGGAGAACTCAGCAAGAGGAAAAATCCACCATTCAATGCTTTGGAGCACTGTGCGAGAAGGAAGGAAAGACAGGCTGGCGAAGCCCTGAAAATGCGGGTCAAGTTGACCTAGGGTTTTAGACACCTAGGGTTTTGGTATCTAGGGTTTTGACACCTAGGTTTCGACCTAAGGATGTCGGTGAGTGATTGTAATGTATAAATAGAGGTTAATAGGACCTGGGATGGGTTGTTGTTGTTGTTGTTTTCGGTGTTGTGATTGTTATTGTGTGATCGGGTGATTAACATTAGGTGAGAGAAAAGTGTTGAGTACGAGAGCCTTTTGTATTGTAAGATATTTAGCTGGGTGCGAAGATCAACCCTACAGATGGGTGCGCAAGGAGGGGAGAGATAGAGAGAAGAATAAAGCATATATGCTAGCTAAGAGCACAGACAAGAACTGTATGCTTCATCTTAATACATTATAAAGCACAGTTCTGTGGATGTAGCCCTCAAGAGAGGGTGAACCACATATATCTTGTCTTGTGTGCATGATTGATGCTATGTTATTTTGCCTTGATATACTGTTAGTGCATTACTGTGGTAGATCTGATAGATGTGTGGAATAGATCTGAGATGATAAGTGATATATGTATGATGTATTGTTCTAGTGTTGAATCCACTTGATAGTTCCCTTGGTTGTAGACATCTCTGTCCTGTAACCCCCCCATAGATGCTTCAGGTGATACTGCATCTGCTTCGCAGGTGTAGCCGAAAGGGCTAGTATTTAGGGTTTGTTGGTGTGCTTTTGGAGCTAAACCTTGGGTCTTCCCCTGTGCCAACAAGGAGTGATTGAGCCTATGGTTGGGTGGAAGCGGGCACCCCTTTCAGCAGTTGCATCATGTCCTCTGGTTCTAATAACTATTTCCATATTTTGTGTTTGAAATGGAATAATGAATGAATGTATGTATTTATACATCTCAGAATGGTCTCTATATTGAATGGTCATGATATGTGTATGCATTTAAATCCCCTTGTGAACTCATACTTCTGACTGATAGCCTAGATGCCCCATCTTAGCCCTTGAGGCATTTTGGAACATAAGCCTGTAGGATGACCAAGATAGGAGATATCATGTCATTCTGACTCTGTCCATCTGAAGAGGATATATATTTCAGACTCCTTGCTATGCGACTGGGATTTTTTTCCCAAGTCCTTAACCATTTCATGATAAAGCTCAAGAAATATAGCGAGGTTCAAGCCTTGAAGGGGAAATCTTTTCATTTGGAAGACAAGCAGACGAGATTTTTTCAGGTGGACCCATATGACCAACACTTAGGAAGCATGTGCTAAGCTTAAGGGAGCCAAGTCCTTATGGATTTGGAACTTCGGAAGCCTGGGACTTCAGGGTATTTTTGACCCTACTAGTCATTAACTTTCCGAAGGTAACCGAGAGTTTCGGTTACTAGTAAGTTGACCGACAATGGATGGTTTTCCTAGTGGTTAGATGAACATGTATTACTGACTAAACTGGGATCCAACTCCCCATCACGAAGTAGCGCGAGCCATCGACCGAGAATGTTTAGCGGTTCCCTCAGCCGTTGGATCTACACTGTGGCGACTTCGACGAAGTACCACTTCGAGAGAATGGAGATGCCATAATCATCAAACTCCTTGAATGTCGAAGTTACGAAGTGAAGGAGAGTCATATATTTGGTGGAGATCGTTAGGAGCCCCTCCCACCGTCCGATCCTTTAGGAGGAGGGACCCGCACACGGTACTTCGACAAAGTCCTTCTTCGAGAGAATGGAGTGGAAGTAACGCCAAAATCCTGGAAGGTCGGAGTCGTGAAGTGACTAGGACCATAGATATGGGGATTCTTCGGGTCCTATCCTAGCCGTCGGATTTACGATGTAGTCATGCCGACGTTGACCACTTCAAAAGGATAGGGGTGTTATGACGCCAAAACCCTCAAAGGACAAAGTCGTGAAGTATTCTTAGACGTCCATTGGGAAGGGATGTATGGTAGGAGATCTGCCATTTCATAGGAAAAACACTTCGGAGAAAAGTGAGGGTAGAGTGTGCAAAATTCCCGAAGCCCGAATTAGTGAAGTCCATCGTGACCGTCGATCTGGGAAGGACACGCGTCACCAAATCATGGATTTCGGGGAAAATCTACGTAGGAAGTGGAGTGTTGACCGAAATTTGTCCAAAGCTCCAAAGGTAAGAAGGTAAATCATAGCTGTCAATTGTATGGACACGTGGTGTTATATCTATCACTTCGGTGATAGAGCACTTCAGGGAAATTGGAGAGTGAAGTCCCGAAGATCAAAGGTCTCAAAGGCCGAAGCATTGAAATCCATTTGAGTTGTCCATTGGAGAAGGATGCATGGAAGAAGATATGTCATTTCATAGGATTGACACTCCGAGATAAAGAGGAGAAAAGGGGCGTTGACTGTAAGTCACCTGAAGTGGAAACAAAGGACAATATCAACCATTGATCGAGGTGAGCACATGGCATTCGATCTGTAGCTTTGGGTAGAATTACTTCGGGGGAAAAAGGTGTTGGAGCATTTGGAACTTTCGAAGATGAAGTCCCGAAGTAGATYACAATCATTAGCCATTAGAGGAAGTGTGAACCGTAGATCCAGATTTGGGTGATTTCATCGGTTTGGAGTTTGAGTAAAAAGGGATCGGTTGCATCCAAAATAGCCGAAGCCTGAAGTTATGAAGGGGATGGCSTGAGGTTATAGCTCGTGGCCATATTGAAGAGGAGCCTATCCAAAGGGGTTGGTGAAGTTATCGGGACTCTGGGAGCCCGAGACTTCGGGACTCTAGAGGGTTTGGGGTGTAGTATGGTAGAGAGTCCGAAAGGCCCAAAGGCCGGAGCCACATGGCAATATTACAGGACTTCGGAAGTTTGGAACTTCGGGTGGTCTCATGCATGGATAAAAAAGAGATGGGAAGCGTCGAATTCCTCCACAGTTGATATATGAGAAAGAGATTAAGTCGAGTCATGGGATCAGTTGATGGATGGTCTTCCACCGTGGTGGAAGGAACTTAGAAACAACGTGTGTGAGATGGATCCAAATGGTCGCCACATCGCCCTCAACCAATGAATGCCTGAAGAGCTTTGGGAAGACATAAATTGCAATCCAAAGCTTATATTTGAGCTTGGTAGCAGTCATTAGAACACTATGGGTGAGTAGAAGAGGATAAATACCTTAGACAAAGGATCTGAGATGTTAAGGAGAGCGTAATTTTGATGCCCCATCCTTAGGAAAGTTACTCAGGGGTCGAGTGTGTTACAAAGGTTCTCATTTTTTCTCCTCTAACTATGAAGGGTTTATGGTATTAAGGTAGATTCAAAATTTCTAGCCTCTTCCTAAGAGTGCATTATACTAGTAATTGAGAAGAATGAGTTCATATTAGCAGTTATATAATCCTCACGTCTTGTTAAAAACACATGAATTTCAATAGTTTCACACAATGAGCATCTCCCATAATACCCATGATCTATTTTGATATCCCAATATCAAACCTAAAAAAACCCTTTATCTCCACTCACAACACTTAGACTAGAAAGACTAGATTCACAAACCAACATTCCCTCATAAAAGAAAAAAAATGACATAATGCTAACCTGCAAATTTGAGCTAAGAGGAGTAGGGGATTCAAGAGAAATAAACACTAACCGACCAGAGAAACCACACAATACAAATTAGACCAACCAAACCAAACTAAGCCATGCAAACCAACTGAAGAGACTAAGCCACACTAACCAATGTTACCCAAGTCACATGGACCCGAGCCAAAAAGCCAACAAAAATATAAGCCCAAAAAATTAGAGTTGGATACTAAACCACCAAACCCTCATGAACTAGAGCTAATAGAGCACAAACCCAACAAATTAACAGGGCCAAGATCCGACAAAGATAATCCGGGAGAGAAGAAGATCAATTTAGATCCCTAATTCAAACTAGGTTAAGACTAAACCAAGAGCCACAAACCAAGAAAACACCACAAATCCTCAAACAACAAACCTGTGCTGAGAGACATTATCCCACCTACAATAAAATTAAACCTTTGGAGTAATTGATGTGCATAATCCCACATTAACCTTTGAGTGTATGAGGGTACCATGGCTGTATGCTCCTTGATAGTCATGAATGGTAATTAACCTTCCCATTCATATTGACATGCCAATTGTATATCATGAAAGGTTGTTTCACTACTATAGTTTGATACTTAGGGAATGGGGAAAATTACCTCTCCACCTTTTAATCTTAAATTGCCACTATCCAAAAGGACAATCTTGTTGGATATATGATATGCTCGATGGTTGAGTGACCTTGTGACGTGGAAGAACTCAACACTTTCAAATCAAATGACTTACTTTCTAATTATTTTGATAGTCCTTATTAAGTTTCCATCACTCAAATAGGAGGCTCTTAGCATCAACTTGAAGATTAAATATGAGTCCCATGTTGAAATAAGATTTTTAATATGATTTTAATTGATAATCCTCAACCCCTAAAATAATGCTAATGCCTCTGCTTGGTTGTTTGAATCTCTACCCAATCCCCACTCGAATGTGTTTTTTGTGTTTCATTTGGGATCTAGAATGATCCCCCCCACACTTTCCACCCCTAGATTCTCTTTGGAAGCACCATCAAAGAGTATTATAAACTTCACCTAGGATTGTTACCATTTCAAATTTTCCTCACCCCCCATCCAAAATTGCCACTTAAAACGAAGTAGGCGGAGGAAAAAATGTCTTTGTTGATGGAACATTTCTATTTAACATGCCCTCAATCCATTCTCATTCTTCCTATTCCATAAGTTCAATGGCGTGTCCTTTCATCCCTTTAACTTGGATTACTTTTGACAATCAAATACAAGCTTTATTGGTAGCACTAATCTCTATTATGTGGATTTTTTCGAAGATAACCTTATTTGTTGCAATCCAAACCTCCCAGTATATGAATTTTGTCACTTCCATCCATATTCTTTCGATAATTGGCTTGTTCAAGAAAGTACCTTTGTATTTTTTGTGCCAAACTGTGAACATTTCTATCTAGGATTCTAGAAAGGAAACCTTATGAATAAATTCTTTTAAAATGTGATGCCAAACCTACATAGAGTATGAGCATTCAAAGAGCAAATGTATTTCGGTTTCACACTCTTTGTTGCACAAAATGCATCTAGATGGGCCGAGTATTCCTCTCTTTTGTACGTTCTCTACTATTAATAATTTTCCATGGACCATGATCCAATAGAAAATGTTGATTTTTGGTAAGGAATCTCCAATCGGTATATGTTTCCAAAGACAGGGGCTAGGAAACTTTGGTTAATATGAAAGTAGGTTGGTATATAATGACTTCACTAAGTATTCAAAATCTCTTTGTCCCCATCCTCTTTAGTTTGGAGTTTTTCAATCCATAGGTGTACAACCAACCAGTTGCCTAAAGAGAAGTTCAAGTGATGGAGAGAGGTGCCCAGGAGATGAAATGTGTTTCCATCCCAGCTAACAATTTCCAATACAATCCCACTATGATATATCAAACAAGTTTAAGATCCTATGCTCCATGAATCGAAATTTAAGAACTGATAGCCTTGGTTTTATTTCTAGTGATGGATTTTCTAATATATTGTCACTCTATATGTTTATTAATTTTCCATTCCTAGGAACCCACATTATCTTAGATGTATTTGAAAATCCATTGCCTTGAAAAATATTCATATATGTGATCCTATAATTTTATAACCTATAATCTCAAAATTAAAGGAAATACGCCCTATCCCATCCTCCTCTTAGAAACAAGCCTCTCCCCCATTGAGAGCATGGCTATGACTAGATACCTTATGTATAAGACAAAGTTAAACAACATGGAAGACAAGAGGCTACCTAAAATTTCTTCAAAATAAAGTCATAACCACCATCGAATCAAGCGAGGATGGCATAAAGACGCCTGGTCTTGGCTAAACTATTGGGGAATCAAAATTTAAAGAGAAAATATCGTGTGATAAAGAGTTAGAGGAAAAAAGAAAATTAAGGTATTATAAAGATGTAATCAACCCTAATATCGAAGATCAAAATTATCTATCTGGTTTGTCGAGTGTAAAGAAAAAAATAAGCATTACTAAGATAAGAACAAATTCTCACGAGCTCCATAGTGAAACTAGGCATTGATTAATTCCTAAAATGCCATGGGATGAAAGAGTGTGTCACCTTTGTGACACTAAGAAGGTTGAAGATGAAAAACACTTTCTCTTAGATTGTCCAGCCTACACCCATATTAGATCTCATTTTCAAAATATTTATCACACTACCAACCTTCCTAACATCTTAACTCAACAAAAGTATGGTGATCTTGGAAAGCTTCTCTTAATGATTTTCGAGCACCGAAACAAAATTCTAAAGAATCACAAGTAATCACTTACCCTCTTAAGGTCTGATAGACCAATTCGGTCTTAGTGGACGTTAATCATCATCATCATCATCAATAAAAACCCACCCAAAAGTACCAAGTTAATAACCACTCCAAGAAAATGAAATAGGACCGCCACTAGGCCTCCCATGCAAAATGAAAATGGCCAAAGGGAAAAAGAGAGATAGAGTCTAAAATAGAGAAAGATAACCCAACATGTCTAAGGAAAAACCTCCTTGCTAACCAAAAGCAAACATAAATTCCCGAAAGTCATTGTGAGAGGACGAGTTCTCTATTTTTCCATGAAAATAAGTGCCAAAAGGAATAATAGCATACCCTCACAACTGTGTTCCATAAACATTGTGCAACCATTCAATGGGAAATGCAAATATTGTCCTGAGCAAAGCCTTTCTTAATCCCACCACGTCAAAGAGAGAAAATGGAAAGGTAAATAAATTGAAACCGGTCCCAAGACGAAATAAGGAGGCAGAGTGTGGGTTTGTTCCTTGAGTTTACGATCCACATGATTGTCGCTTGTCAAGCATTAATACTGGCCTCAAAACCTATGATTGACATGACCATGATGAGATGGGGTTTGGGTTTAAGGTATGATTGAATTACTAAAAACCCCATTTTGCCTAAGTGTTCCTTGAGGGAGATTGATAGCATCATCGACCAACATACCAGCCCCTCATTGCTTTTCTCTCAAAATGTGATAATAAGAGATAATGTGTAGCTTCTTTGAAAGCATTATGACTCTAGAAAGAATCGACACTAAGTTGAAGTTTTCTGGAGATTCCTGAAGGGATAAAGCCTTTATGACGATCCTTAAGTCTCCTGAAACCACCAGGTCTTGTATTCCCAAACTTTTGGCGATGCAAATTCCTTTCAATAATGCATATGTCTCCGCTTGATTGTTTGAGGCAATTCCAAACCCCTAGACATAATCAGATTCTTGATTTCATTCAAAACCATAAATAACCCCTCCCAACCCTAAATATATATGAAGTAAATTAGTAAAGAATATCAAATACATTAAAAAATATTTTAAAAAATATTCTTAATTTAATTAATATACAAATAATGTATTAATATATTTATGCTAATATAATACCGCTACTAATTATAATAATAACAAATTTATATAATATGCTTTTCTTCATAAATAACATATCATTTATGTTCCTTATAAAAATAAATAACATAACATTTATATTCCTTATAAAAATAAACCTTATACCTATTATAATCTTCATATGTTAATAGCTTCTATAACTTTTTAATCTTTAAAATTATGTTTGGATGTAAGAATTAATCTTTTTCTAAGGTGCAATAAAAATAAATGTCAATGAGAACATTAATTAAGATTGTCATATCCAAATTTGATAAATAAATTGGGATTTTAATTGAGGCATTATTAAAAACATTATAACATTGAAAGTAGAGACCAATTTAAAGGGTTTAAAAGGAATTTTATTTTAAACGTTTTAATGTTTAAAATTATGTTTGTATGTAAGAATCGTTTTTCTAAAATACAATAAAAGAGGTCAATGACAACATTAATAAATACATTAATTAAGATGGTCGTGATTCAAATTTGATAAATAAATTGGAATTAAAAAAAAGAAGATGTCAATGAGAACATTACATCAATACATTAATTAAAATAATTAAAATGAATATTAATAATTACATTAATTAAGATGGTCACGATTTAGATTTGATAAATAAATTGAGATTTTAATTGAAATATTATTAAAAATATTATAATATTAAAAGTAGAGACCAACTTTAATGGTTTAAAAGGAATTTTATTTTGAACCTATTTTATTTTAAACGTTTTAATGTTTAAAATTATGTTTATATATAAGAATTAAATTATGTTTGTACGTAAGAATCGTTTTTCTAAAATACAATAAAAGATGTCAATGACAACATTAATAAGTACATTAATTAAGATGGTTGTGATTCAAATTTGATAAATAAATTGGAATTTAAAAAAAAAAATGTCAATGAGAACATTACATCAATACATTAATTAAAATGAATATTAATAATTATATTAATTAAGATGGTCATGATTTAGATTTGATATATAAATTGAGATTTTAATTGAAATATTATTAAAAATATTATAATATTAAAAGTAGAGACCAACTTTAATGGTTTAAAAGGAATTTTATTTTGAACCTTTTATAATGATAAAATGTGTAAATATAAAAAAAAAATTATGATTTCAAAATACCTAAATATAAAATGTTATGATTTTAATAAAATAAATAAATAGTTTTAAAAATTATTGCTGGTAAATACAAGTCAATTTTAGGAACTGGCTTATATGTCATGAGATATGTGTATTGATCATGCATAAGAATATTTTAATTTTTTTTATATAATATTATTTTTAAAAATAAATAATTTAAATTTATTTTAAAAAAATTGTTTTTACTGGCTTGCCAAACAAAACTAAACATATGTCCATTTAAATCAATTATAATATATATATATATATATATATATATATATATATATATATATATATATATATATATATATAAACACAATTTATTAGAAAGAGGGTGGGTTTCGAAGACAAATCAATTATCATATAATTTTGAAAATTAAGTAAATTAATTTTCTTTATATTTTTAATAAATTTTAATTTTGTGTTAAATATTTTTATTTAAATTATAATTATTACATTTAAATCAATTATCATATATGAATACAATTTATTACAAAGAAGGTTTGGAAAATCAATCGTCATATAACTTTGAAAATTAAATAAATTATTTTTCTTTATATTTTTAATATATTTTAATTTTGTGTTAAATGTTTTTATTTAAATTATAATTATTACATTTATTTTATTAATTTCAAAAAAAATATTGATATTTAATAATAACTCATGAATAAATCATATATAATTAATTAATAATTAATTTACTAACAAAAATATCTTAGGAATTCTTAGATTTGAATCTAATTTAAGTAAAAAAAATAATATTTTTTTCTCAACGATCGCTTGAATTACATTCCATTAACTTCGATACTTATAAAGGCATCGAAGTAATATACTAATCATAACAATTCTTTCGGTGTATCATTCATTAATCATTATAAAATATCATAATGACTCATGTTCATTTAATCAAACAATTTGTACTAACTCTACTCTTATTTCATTTTAACTTCACTATGTGTGTCATCTATTAATCATTATAAAAGATCACAATGATTCATGTTCATTTAATCAAATAAATTGTACTAACTCTACTCTTATTAGTCCCTATCAAAGGCATAGAGGGACTATAGCGATCGATAATTTGTTGACTTTATATTAGTTTGTCGTTTGACTACAAATTTTTGCATACTTTCTAATGTTCGACCTACATAACTAAAAGCATTATTTTTTATATAATAAAAAAACCCATATATGTCATGATCTGATTGGATAATAGATTTGAGGTCTTATTGCCAGCGTCACTATTCCCAATGAATTATATGTTGCCATATCCAAAGTTTTATCATGTACGATACTTTTTTTTATTTGTATTATTCATATTGAAATGTTTAGATATCCAAAGTTTATAGTAATCGATAATTCGTTGACTTTATATTAGTTTTTTGTTTGACTACAATTTTTTGCATAATTTCTATTGTTCGAACTACAGAACTAAAAACATTATTTATTTGTTTCATTTGTGCTATTATTATTACTCCTTTGTATTTGTATTGAAATGTTTGCATACCGAAGGTTTATATCAATGACACTTTTTTTGAGGTGCTTGAATAGGCCTAACAGCTTAAATGTTTACATGGCGCGAGGTCCTCAAACAAGCCTGACAACTTAAATGTTTGCATACTCCTAGGCCCTTAGACAACCTGACAACCTTAAATGTTTATCTAAATAGGCTTCTCGGAGTACATTTTTCCTCGAAATTTTCCATACAATGTTGCAGTGAATTTGGACAATATTGTTGTCTACCGCCAGTTGAATAGGCATTGTATGTTCATACTTCGTCTAGGCTTAGAATGCAATTTCGTCATCATTGAAGCTACATACATTGTTTATTGGTCCGGTGGGTGCTTCTTGTTTGTTGGTTCGTCGGTTGCTGCTTGTTGTTGTTTGGTTCATAATTCGACCTGCGCTTCTGCCTTTCATCGTTTCGGAGTAAGTTTCCATGCCATAATTTCATTTTCTATTCCTTCTTTGTTGTTCAGTGTTTGAAGTTTGCAAGTAAGAATGTTTGCTTATTTCTATTGGCATGCTCGTCATATGTTTTCGGTTCCTTCTGTGCTTCAGCTGTAGTTTGGTAATCGTTGGAGAT
This sequence comes from Picea mariana, assembly GCA_032191745.1. Taxonomy (NCBI): domain Eukaryota; kingdom Viridiplantae; phylum Streptophyta; class Pinopsida; order Pinales; family Pinaceae; genus Picea; species Picea mariana. Next base: position 40,591 of record JASDQU010738166.1, read on the forward strand.
ACTTATGTTGTTTACTGGTTCGGTGGTTGTTTCTTGTTCGCTGGTTCGGTGGTTCGTCGGTTGTCGGTTGTTGTTGTTTGGCCCAATTTTATGAGTTTGGGGCCCTGGGGCTGCAGTTGGGCCTGTTTGTGCTTTCTCGCTGGTTTGGTGCTTGCTATTTTCTTTTGTTTACTTTGGCTTTGCAGAGTTGGGGTCCTGCGCCAACAGTTGGAGCTTTTTATTATTATTATTATTATTATTTGGGCTTTTTACGGTGTTCAGACCCTGCACCAGCGAGTAGACCTGCGGTAGTGTTATTTGTCATGTCTGGCGAAGTCGAGATCTGTTCTGCTGTAAAATTTTGTTGATACCTCAGTGTTGACATGATAGAAAATAGTGGCATAAGAAATAATTGGACAACTACATGTGCAATTGCAATATCCGTTGTTTTTTTGTTAAAATAAAACATGTGCAAGCTGCACTTATTAACCATATATGGTGGAATGTGCCCATATCACAATACATGTTCTTTATCCTCTACACA
>JASDQU010738166.1:50837-63534 GCA_032191745.1 Picea mariana
TCATGTTTCTTCCTATCTTTTATTCTATTTGTTGATTCTCATTTACTGTATGTACATATTACTTGTTCTTCGATGCATACCAGCTTCCATTCATGTTCATTGTATTTTTTGTGTTCCCACATTCAAACAAACAGAATAGCTGGAGAAAACGATGGAGTCTTGACTGCAGTGGTGGAAGAGGAGATACAAAGTTACATGCTTGTACTGTTATTTCATATTCCGTTGTTTTGTATTTCATTATTGTTTGTATATGTGTTCACCTAGTTTATTGTATGTAGATATTGCGTACCTTCCTATATAATAACTTAGCTTCATTACATGTCTTCCTGCATACTAACTTCCTTCGTGTCCTTTGTATTTTTCTTGCATTGCTACATTTAAACAAACAAAATGGTTGTAGAGGACGATGGACTCTTGAGCACGAATGTAGACAAGGAGTTACAGAGGTGCATACATGTACTCTTATTTCATATTCTAGTGTTGAGTATTTCATTTATTGTCTGTGTATTTATTGTGCTTGTTCTACTGCTTTGCACCTTTTTTGTTGTATGTATATACTACATATATTTATGCTTATTCTCATGTGAATCGTATTCTGTTTGTTGTTACATTGAAATAAATAGAACTATATTTCTTTCTTTTACATGTGTTTCTTCATACTAACTTGCCTTCATGTCCATTGTATATTCGGCGTTGCTACCTTGGAAGAAACAGATTGGTTGGACAAGAAGATGAATTCTTCTATGCAATAGTAGAGGGGTCTGTGGTACAATCTCCGAAAAGGTATACCAACTGTGCTAGTAAATTAAATATACAAAGCGGGTGGAGGCATATAATATTAGACTAGAAAATGATGGTTTGGCAACAATGGGCCTTTGTGCCCTCCCCATTTCTACTTTTTCCATTTTCTATTATCCCTTTTTCTTTCTAATTTCTCTTCTTAGTCATCTTTCCAAAAATTCCTTGGTGCACAGGTTGGCAGACTCACGAGTTCACATTTATGGTCATGCTTCTACCTTATTCCATACTTACCCACTTTGTCGATTACGGGTGTCGGGCTGGCGGGTTCAAGATTGTGCCTCTGGCTTCTGAGGTTCCATGATATACAGATTGGTCGTCGTGCCCCACCATCACACCCTATTTACTGTTACACATTTTTTCAGTCAAAAAATCTGAGGCATACAATTTGACCCTCAGGTCCTCATATTTCCTGAGTATCCCTTGACACCCTATTTCGTATTCCATCTCCTTCCACCCTGCATGTGACATTAAGAACTATTATGGAAAATTTACAATGCATATGCTTGTTTAGTCCTTCTGATGTTCATCTACACATGCTTGCATCAGAAAAATTAGGACTAGTGACATGGCTATGGGCAGTCAGTCATCCCAGACATCAGCAGACCGACAAGGCCAAAGGTAAAGATGCATACATTATGTTCCTAGTATGTTTACCAAACAAATATCCTTAGCTATTTATTCATCTATGGAATGATGAATATGTTGATGTCATCTGCAATACATACTTTGCAGTTCACAAGAAGTATCAACAAGTACAAGCGAGACGGTGAGCATAGTGCAGGTTCCACAGACTAAGAGGTCTGGTTGCAAAACTCTAGCTCCATAGTTCATCCAAGATGTGCGTCTACTTGTAAATTTATGCCAGGAAGAAAAAAAACAAAAAAATAATGCACACTACCATTCACTTTACTTTTCCTGTTCAAAATTTGTCACCAGGTCTAAACTTGTAACACCCAAAATACTATCAATAGAGGGCTTGAACAACCGCTGAACTGGACAAGTGTTCATCGGGGACATAATGGTCATCTATAGCACCTACTTGGATAAGACAAACAAAACTAGATTCATTATGCGTGCTGACATGACAGACAAGGAGGCCGTGATGACAGTCACACTGACTATTCCTACACAACTTGTCCAGAAACATGCAGAAAATATATTGCAAGGTAATGGGATATCCATTAAAAATTTTAATATATTTCCCAAAACAGTATATTACCATGGTGATTTTGATTGGATTATTTTGTTCAACGAAACAAGTATTGTGGAAAAAATTCTCGCTATTTGTTCAGAATATAGTTTTGTTCCAAACGCAACTATCAACCAACTTGCACAGAGCAACGACATTTACCCAATCGGAACCATTGGTGCAACTGTCACACTGGCGAGATAACTTGGCTCACAACACATTCTCCATATAAAATATGGAGAGTTAGACAACGACAAGGCAATGGTACCGTTCTCCATATCCAGTTTTGTCCTTTACTTTCGCATGTCCATGTATCTCAGTTAAGTTACACAAATATTGCACTGTTCCATGTTGCAGCTACAATTGTTCGATACCTATTCAAATTTGTTTTCGTCAATGGAACAACAATTGTATAAAGGGAAATTTCCACTTATGCTCTTCAAAAATATAGCAAAGAAAAGGGATGTTAGAGAAAGGATCTTTCGCACAACCCAATAAACATTTGTAACAGAGTTGCGAGCAGACATAGTACATGATCTGAAGAAACTAACTAGCTCTACAACTGTTGTGCGTATACATCTACAGATTCATCCTCACTTTGCTCATACAAATAGCCTTCACCAAATTTCTGTGGTTTTTTAATTTTTTAATTTTTTGGGGGTGCAGTTGTATATTATATTGTTCAATGTATTAATTCCTATGCTCACGTTTCTAGGTTGAAGGTTTTTTGGTTGTAGTGAATGCGTACTCGAGCCCCTTTCAGCTTGTATGTGAGAAATGCAACTCTCCTGCTTCTGCTTCTGCTTTGATAAGTGATGATACGATTGATTGTCTGTGATGCAGTAAAAAATGTCCATACATATATGGACATTGCCTCAATGTTGCCATCCGAACTGTGGGAAACATAACCGTACATTGTACAATTAGACAACCTCTGTTACAAGATGTGCTTCCTGGGTTAGCAAAATTTTCATATGAATCATACCTATAGAAAAAGGCAAGCAGTGTCTACATGCTGCGCGACTTTCAGATACATAGCAAGTTTACCTTAAATGAGGACAATGCAATATTGCATATTGGTTGGAAAAAAAATAATATATATATATATATATATATATATATATATATATATATATATATATATATATATATATATATATATATATATAATATCAAGCTTTGCATATTTGTTTCGGTGTGCAAATAAAAAAAACATGGTAGCTGGCTGTGGCTTTGATGGAGGAGCCTGCACGTTTTTTGGGTGCCCAAGTTGGACAATTTTTTTTCAACTATATAGCCATGACAAGATTTATGCAAAAAAAAATTGGGTGCCCAAATAAAATAAAAAATTGTCTCCAACTATACATTTATGGTATGGTATCTGCATTTTCTTGATGCCCTAATTGAAAAAAAAATGACTCAGCATGGATTGAAACATCATCTTGAGATTTTCAAATCTCGCTATAGAGATTGCACACGCATAAGATTGTTCGGTCCATAAATGGGAAGCATGACATCAAACCCCATAAAAAGTATCCAACTATAAATAACTAAGGCCCATCCTTTGAACCGTCGAAATAGATTGCTCATCTGGGAAGAATCATCAGGAATTTCCAATAATATTCGAAATTTGGCATTGTTGAAAGTGGTAGTGATAGATCATGGCGCTATCGGAATAAAATGTCTATAGTGATATTTCTTAATGGTAAAATAGTAATCGACAACTTTCTTGTTCCCCATTTTGAGATCTGGTTATAGCTAGCGTGCAATGGAGAAGCTTCGCTGGTTTTGTGATGTCTTTTGTTTGGTAGACTTTTATTCATATCCCATGGCCCCAGTTATTTTCTCATGGGAACATATACCAGATGTAAGAGAAAACCAATGCCACAATGTTTTTTTTTATATATCAAATTGTTTGATGCAAAGGTCGATGCGTGCTTCTCTATGGAACCTTGTGGGATCTTGCTTGCGGCCTGTTTGGTGTTTACTTGGTTCTTGGTTGTATGCTTCGTTCTGGAAAATTAATAATACATTCAGGATCTTCGCAGTTTTTATATGATCTTAAATACTATAGAGGACATGCTTTTCCCTTTAATATAATCTCTGTGACGCAACTGTGGTATGTGGATTGTTTTAGCACTTTTCCTTGATCGATGAACTTAGTAAAATTAATCTCCTAGAATAATTTTAAATAAAAGAATATATACTGTACGAAGTCCAATGGAGATATCATATCAACAAGAGGCCATTAAAATTCAAATTTGTCCTTGTTATACTTGCAATGAAGCTGACAGTACAATAACTTTACTTAGACATCCCAAAATTGATTTTCTTATAGCTTTTCGAGGCTTCTCTTATACAAGCAGATCCTGTAAACTATACGCATGGCTCATTGTATCTATTCCTTGATTGAAGAACCTATTCACATGTTTAATGCACTTCATAGTTGTTGTTAAAACCATCAATGGGGCTTTATTAAACCAATTCCCGCTTTTGAAAATTACCATCCCCTTTCTTTTTGCCCTGTGCTTTCTATTTCTGGTTACTTTTTTTTGGAAAATGTCTAGGTGCGGAAATTGGCAGATTCATGTCTTCATATTTCCACTTACTTTTATGTCACCAGCCCAACCGACCGCTTTGCCCCGGGGCTTTCTTAAACTATAAGCATGCCTCGTTGTATCTATTCCTAGATTGAAGAACATGTTCACATGTTTAATGAACTTCATAGTTGTCGTTAAAACCATCAATGGGGATTTCTTAAACCAATTCCCACTTCTGAAAATTGCCATCCCCTTTCTTTTTTCCCTGTGCTTTCCGTTTCTGGTTACTTACTCATTTTTCGAAAAATGTCTAGGTGCGGAAGTTGGAATATTCACATCTTTAGATTTCCACTTAATTTTATATCACCAGCCCGACCGACCACTTCCCAGTTTCATATTGAACAAACTTTTTGGATCGCAGGTTCCCAGATAGGCGGGTTCAACATTGCGTTTCCATTATTGCGCCACTTGCAAACAACAATCAAACTTCCATGATCTACAAATTAGCAAACAAATTCCCCTTTATCTCGTTTTTAGCACTTTTCCTTGATCGATGAACCTAGCAAAATTAATATCCTGGAATAATTTGAAATAAAAGAATATATACTATGCGAAGTCCAATGGAACTATCATATCAACGAGAGGACATTAAAATTCAAATTCATCGTTGTTAATACTTGCGGTGAAACTAACAGTACAATAAATTTACTTACACCCCAAAATTGATTTCCTTGTAGCTTTTCGACACTTCTCTTATACAAACAGATCCTCGAAATTACAAGTATGGCTCACTGTATCTATTCCTTGATTGAAGAACCTGTTCACATGTTTAATGCACTTCATAGTTACTGTTAAGACCATCAATGGGGGTTTATTACACCAATTCCCGCTTCCGAAAATTGCCATCCCCTTTCTTTTTTTCCATCTTCTTTCCATTTCCGGTTACTTACTTATTTTTTCATAAAATGTCTAGGTGCAGGAGTTGGCGGATTCACGTCTTCATATTTCCACTTAATTTTATATCACCAGCTCGATCGACCGTTTCCTCGTTTCATATTGTACATTTTTTTTGGATCGCGGGTTCCTGAATAGGCGGGTTACCGGATAGGCGGGTTCAACATTGTGTTTCCAATGTTCCACCACCTGCAAACAACACCCAGACTTCCACGATCTACAAATTAGCAAACAAATTCCCCTTTATCTTGTTTTTTTATCACTTTTCCTTGATCGATGAACTTAGCAAAATTAATTCCCTAGAATAATTTGAAATAAAAGAATATATACTATGCAAAATCTAATGGAACAATCATATTAACGAGAGGACATTAAAATTCAAATTCGTCATTGTTATACTTGCGGTGAAGCTAACAACACAAAAACTTTACTTAAACATCCCAAAATTGATTTTCTTGTAACGTTTTGACTCTTCTCTTATACAAATAGATCCTGGAAACTACAAATATGGCTCGTTGTATCTATTCCTTGATTGAAGAACATGTTCACATGTTTAATGCACTTCATAGTTACTGTTAAGACCATCAATGGGGATTTCTTACACCAATTACCACCTCCGAAAATTGCCATCCCCCCTTTTTTTCCTCATATGCTTTCCATTTCTGGTTACTTACTCATTTTTTCAAAAAAATCAAAATTTTCGTTGTTAATACTTGCGGTGAAGCTGACAGTACAATAACTTTACTTACACATCCCAAAGTTGATTTACTTGTAGCTTTTAGACGCTTCTCTTATACAGACAGATCCTGGAAACTATAAGTATGGCTCAATGTATCTATTCCTTGATTGAAGAACCTGTTTACATGTAAATGCAATTCATAGTTATTGTTAAGACCATCAATGGGGCTTTCTTATACCAATTTCCGCTTCCGATAATTTCCATTCCATTTCTCTTTTTCCATCTGCTTTCCATTTCTGGTTACTTACTCATTTTTTCGGAAAATGTCTAGGTGCGGGAGTTGGCGGATTCATGTCTTCATATTTCCACTTACTTTTATATCACTAGCCCGACCGATCGCTTCTCTGTTTCATATTGTACTAACTTTTTGGATTGTGGGTTCCCAAATAGGTGAGTTGCTGGATAGGCGGGTTCAACATTGCGTCTCCATTGTTCGGTTTCCTGAAAACAACACCCGAACTTCTGCGATCTACAAATTAGCAAACAAATTCTCCTTTATCTCGTTTTTTAGCACTTTTCCTTGATCGATGAACTTAGCAAAATTAATTCCCTAGAATAATTTGAAATAAAATAATATATACTATGCAAAGTCTAATGGAACAATCATATGAATGAGAAGACATTAAAATTCAAATTTGTTGTTGTTATACTTGCGGTGAAGCTAACAGTACAAAAACTTTACTTAAACATCCCAAAATTGATTTTCTTGTAACTTTTCGACACTTCTCTTATATAAATAGATTGTGGAAGCTATAAAAATTTCTCGTTGTATCTATTCCTTGATTGAAGAACCTGTTAACATGTTTAATTCACTTCATAGTTACTGTTAAGACCATCAATTTAGCTTTCTTACACCAATTCCCACTTTCGAAAATTTCCATCTGCTTTCTTTTTTCCCTCTGCTTTCCCTTTCTGGTTACTTACTCGTTTTTTGGAAAATGTCTAGGTCCAGGAGTTGGTGGATTCATGTCTTCATATTTCCATTATTACTTTTATATCACCAGCTCAATCGACCGCTTCCCCATTTCATATTGAACAAACTTTTTGAATCGTGGGTTCCCGGATAGGCGGGTTCAACATTGTGTTTCCATTGTTTCGCCGCCTGCAAACAACACCCAGACTTCCATGATTTACAAATTAGAAAAAAAATTCCCCTTCATCTCATTTTCTTTTGCTTTCTGTTTACGTGGTCCTTTTTTCGAATGTGTCCTTTTTCCGAATGTCTCATGCTTTTATATACAACACCCGAAGTTCCGCAATATACAAATTGCTTGCTCAACATTGCGCTTCCACTGTTCCCCTACGTACAAACAACACCTGAAATTATGTGATATACAAATTGATGGTTGAAATATGTCACTGTGACATACAATTTGACCATTGGCCCCTCACGTCTCTTGGGTATATCTTGTGACCCTTTTTTTTGTAACCTGCCTGACCGCTTTCCATACTTGGGCATTTCTTGGAATCTGTTTCTCGGGTTGGCGGGTGGACTAAATGTACAATGATTCGTCCCTCTTCACCATCCCCGCTACCTTTGTACTTCTTTCTAGATATGCAATTATTAAGCTTTAATGCTAGTAGTTCATCATGCAGGAACCGTTAAGATTGTCATTAATGTTCGGAAGGCCGGAGAAGATTTGTCATTAATACGAATTAAACCAAGATTTGCGGAAAAGAGTGTTATCATTTCCAAGTATTCATTTCAAACATGATGTAATCTCTTTCATGTGTTGGTCAGCTGGCACCTTTAAGAAAACTCTAATTCTTAATCGCTCTTCACCGTCACCACCATCTTCCCAATTTTTTCTAAATATGCAATTAGTAAGCTTTAATGGTAACATCTCATTACGCACGAACCTTGGAGATTATCATTGATCAACGAAAGGCTCGAGGATATCTTCCATTGATATGCATTCAACCAAAATTTGCGTAGGGTTATATTATCCCTTCCCAATTTTCATTTCAAACATCGTCTGGAGCAAACAAAAATTCTCGTTAACTTATGGCAGCAGTTTTGTCCAGATACAATAAACACCTTCGGGCATGATGGTCAGAGGTTCCAGTATTCTAGGGCATATTATTACTACTCATCTCCCTCTGCGGAGGAGCAAAAAAGGATATGGTCCCTTGGTACACTGAGATATTTATTTCAAGCCAAATAATTCCAAGGAAGCCCTGCCTACTCAGACAACCTACCCAGTTACATTGATGGTTAGAGCAGAGGTTGATGCGATGGATTATGATCCGGAAGAAGATGATTTGATGGATGATGATACGACAATGGATGATGGAATGCAGAGATTGTTCCCACTCCCACGCCAAAATTGAAATCAACCATAACGGGTGGTACTTCCCGGCTCAATGATGGCGGTCCTGACAACACCAAAAGAAGGAGTTTCAGAAAAGAAACCAACGCTGAACGCAATAGCTTCTTTTCATATCGAAAGTAGGAATTCTAGAGGTCCAAATTAGTCCATTCTGGGTGGAAGTCTTTCACTGTAAGGAAATGATCTGTTGATGCTCCTAGAGATATATTTCAAGCCAAAAAACTATTCAATTGCGAGACCACTATCTTGTTCTCTGGATATACAATCAACATCTTAGGAAATGAGGACCAGAACTCCCACTGGTGCAAGGCATATTCCTACTAGTCATCTCCTTCCACCCAGAATGGACTAATTCGAGCCTCTGGAATTGCACGTGCAACTTGTGTCCCTGAAGTTTTTGACTGTGGAGGGGTAGTTTCTTGGAGTGTACTAACTTTCAGTTAAGGGATATTCCATTTTCCATGCAACGTTTTTCGTCTTCTTCCTCATGAGAAGATTTTGAGAACTATCAATTTTACCACAGGATGATCCATCGAGGAGAAGACTGCAAGGATTTCCTAAAAAAAAGCATGGTAATCAGTTTTGTATGCATGTTGAAGAGCATCTCGATGGCTCCTGCATGTTGCAGATCCTGTGCCTGTGTTTATGACAGATATGTTCAATGTTTTGGCCCAAAGAACTCGGTCCAATTTCTAAGGATAGATATACAGTGCTCAGTGTTCTTTTTTATTTTAATAGATTTACTATTAAAAAAATTTCCTTGCAGTCTTGGTTGCTACTTCTTTTTTGGATTTAACACCTCTTCTCATTGGCATGGTTCGGTAGTCTCGTAGTTATTCGATATTGTATTTGCTTAGGTAATTTGTTCTAAAATGGAGCATCTAACAATTATATGACAATGCACTGTGTCGATCCATCAGGCTTTTATGGAAACAAAAAATGAATTCCAGACAGTTTCAAACCAACGTTCAATTCTATTTGTAATGCGGATAGAACATAGCAATACCAAATCACAATATTGCAGCAAGATCGTCATTCTTGTTTCTAGACATGCAGTTATTAATCTTTAATGCTAACAACCCATAATGCAAGAATTTTAATACTTAAGTTAATATGTTACAGTCATGGAAGAATGTATCAAGAACACACTTAATCCCACAAGTTTCAATAAAATCTAATCTTCAACAAAGCATTTGCTGACAATTACTAGAAAATGATGGTTTTGCAACAATGGGGCTTGTTTGAAACCAATCCGTGCTTACGAAAATTGCTCTCTGCCTTTCTATTTTCCCACTCTTTTATCCCTTGTAGTTTCTCTTTCTAGTTACTTAGTTGTTTTTCCAAAAATGTCTTGCTGTGCGGGTTGGTGGATTCATGCGTTTCGACCGAGCGCTTCCCCTTTGTCTAAATTGCACTTTCCATTGTTCTGTGACCTACAAACAACACTCTAGCTTTTGCGATATGCAGATTTACTTCTGGACTCCCACATCATCCCCTCTTCCGTGTTACACATTTTGCACCGAAATGTTCCGATATATAAAATTTGACAGTTGGGGCCTTACGCCTCCTTGGGAACCCATCGCCCTATTTTGAAGCCCGTTCGACCACTTTCCACACTTGACCATTTCTTGACATCTCTTTGGCGGATCGTCGAGTTCACGGGTTCAAGAAATTTCAAATTTCTAGTTGTTGTTTACTATGCCTGCTACCTTCAGATTTCTTTCCAAGTATATGCAATATGTATACAAGTTCTCCAACAACATACGAAAAAGATCTTTCCAGGAAATTCAATATCTATTGCAGATTTGAATATATTGGACCTTCTTTTCCCTCTTTTATACTTGACCAAATTGATGTTTCTTTTTCCCCTCTACTCTCTCTTTCTTGTTACTTAGTCATTTTTCCAAAAATGCGACTCCGACCAACCACTAGCCATTCGATGCCTAGGCACTTTTCAAATTGTGAATTCTCGGGCAGGTAGGCTCTATATTGCACTTCCATTGTTCTGTGGCCTGCAAAAAGCACCCAGACCTCCGTGATATACAAATTTGTTTCCACACTCCCACATCATACCCTCTTCCGTGATACACAATTTTCACATGAAAGTTCTCAGAACTGCAATTTGACCTTCGGGTCCTCACGTCTCCTGGGAAGATATTGTCACCCTGTTTCGAAGCCCCTGCGTCCGCTTTCCATATTTCACCATTTCTTGGAATCTCTTTTGCGCCTCCAATTCCATACTTACTCAACTTTTTTCTCTTGTGGATTCCCGGACATGCAGACTGCACTTCCAGTGTTCCTTGACCTGCAAACAATCCCCCCCACTTCCAAGATATACAAATTGACTTCCAGACTCCTACAACAACCCTCTTCTGTGTTACATAGTATGCATTCAAAAGTTCCGATCAATACAATTTGACCGTCGGGCCCTCATGTCTCCTCTGGGACCCTTTTCAACCTATTTTGATGCTTGTCTGACCACTTTCCATGTCCATTTCTTGCAATCTCTTTCGTGGATCGTTGGGTTGGCGGGTTCAGACAATTTCCAATTCCTAGTCGTTGTTTTCTGTACCTTCCACCTTCGCACTTCTTTCCAAGTATATTCAATAAGTATATAACTTCTCTAGAAACATGCAAAAAAGATCTTGCCAGGAAATGGAATATCTATTACAGATGTGAATATATTATCCCTTCTTTTTTGTCTTCTATACTTGACCAAATTCCTATTTCTCTTTTCCCTGTACTTTATCTTTCTCGTCACTTAGTCATTTTTCAAAAAATGTCTAGCTATGCGGGTTGGTGGACTTGCGAGTTCATGAATCCTACATCAGCGCCTCTTCCGTGTTACACAGTATGCACTCAAAAGTTCTGATCAATACAATTTGACTGTCTAGCCCTCATGTCTCCTCGGGAACCCTTGCCAGCCTATCTTGGAGCCCGTCTTTCAGATTCCTACATCAACCCCTCTTCCGTGTTACATAATATGCACTCAAAAGTTATGATCAATGCAATTTGACCGCTGGGGCCAGATGTTTCCTCGGGAACCCTTGTTAGCCTATTTTGAAACCCGTTCGATCACTTTCCACGACCATTTCTTGCAATCTCTTTCCTAGATCGTAGACAATTTCCAATTCCTAGTCGTTTTTTTCTGTGCCTGCCACCTTCACACTTCTTTCCAAGTATATGTAATAAGTATATAACTTCTCCAGAAACATGCAGAAAAGATCTTTCCATGAAATGGGATATCTATTACAGATGTGAATATATTATCCCTTCCTTTCCGTCTTCTATACTTAACCAAATATATGTTTCTCTTTTCCCTAAACTTTATCTTTCTCGTCACTTATTCATTTTTCCAAAAATGTCTTGTTGTGCGGGTAGGCAGATTTGCGGGTTCACATTTGCACTCGTGCTTTTATATCGCGACACCGACCAACCGCTTCCCCATTCCACACCCATCCACTTATCCGACCGCGGATTCCTAGTAGGCGGGCTCTAGACTTCACTTCTATTGTCCCATGACCTACAAACGGTACCCTGACTTCCGCGATATACAAATTTACAACCGGACTCACATCATATCGTCTTCTGTATTACAATCTACCTATCATGCCCTCGTCCGTGGTACACATTTTTCACTGAAAAATTCCGAGACATACAATTTGACCATCGGGTCCTCATGTCTCTTGTGGAACTATTGTCACCCCATTTTGAAGCCCATCCGTCCGCTTTCCATACTTCGTTATTTCTTTGAATTTATTTGGCGGATCGTCGGGTTGGCAGGTTCAAGAAATATCCAATTCTTAATCGATGTTTCCTATGCCCGCGCCCTTTTGCAATTAGCAATTAGCAATTATATATAAGATCTTATTTCTAAGTATGCAATTAGCAAGCGTTAATGCTAAACTGGGATTTGAGGAGATCTCCCATTAATATGCATAAAACCAAAATTTTTGGATGGTTATATTATCCCTTCCGAGTGTTGATTTCAAACATCATGGAATGTCATTTGCGCGTCGTCGAGTTGGTCCATTCACAAAATATTCAATCCTCGATTCCGAAAACCTCTGACTGACCGTTTCCCTATTCCATACTTAGCCACTTTCCCGAAATTCCGCAAATATACAAACTGACCACTAAACTG
>JASDQU010738166.1:100061-110233 GCA_032191745.1 Picea mariana
TATCAAGTGGTCTTTTATGGAATCCACTATGATACTCATGGCATTGATGTCAATATATTTGAACTTCTCCATAGCTGCAACGTTCTGCGGTTCCTTCTCTTCTCCTTCTTCAAACTCTGGCTTCACGATCTTTCCTTTCACAATGTCCAACACTTTATTCTTACTAAGGATGAGGTCAATCCTTGTCTTCCATGCTTTGAAGTTAGAGGCTCCATCTAGCTTGTTCTCAGACTTCATAGAGTTCGTCATGGCTTTCTTGGCTTGGTCAAACCCTAGATTTGACCAAAAATCCAAACTTCACGTCTTGGCCTTCTGAGAGTACCAGGAGATGCACAGGGCTAGGGTGCACTGATCTATCCGGATATTAGGTCAATCTCATCACTTAAGGTGCCTCAACAAGAGGTTTAGGGTTTCTGCAACTACTTTTGTTGGTAACCCTAGCTGCAGTGCTTTTGGAAACTTCTCCTGCTAGTAACCCTAGCGGCAGTACCTCAATGAGCTCAATATCTAGCGGCTATGTTTCCTTCCATTGTTTTAGGCTGAATGAAGGGGTGTGGGCCCATAACCTATTAGAATATAGAATATGGTGTGCTCGTTTTACCATTGACGATACCCTCGTTACCCAACCACAGGCCGAAGCCTCCCTCTGAGCACCTTAACCTTGACTGAGAATTCCTCCGGAAGCAAACCCTAGGCTATATAGCCAAACAAAGAGTAGCGCATCAATCCCCAAGGATAACGCATCACAAAAAGCTGATCAGATAGTCCAAACCCTATCCAAGAGATATTCAAGCCAAAACTGAGATCTTGTTGTTGTTGCAGCTGCACTAGCTCTTCCTCCAAACCTGCGCACAAGACTGCAACTGCAGTGCGCACCAAACTGCAGAACTGCAATTATGAGATGTGACAAATGAGAACTAGCGCCCTGTATTTATAGTGGTTCTGCCAGTTTTGCTGGGGCTGACTTCTCCTTCTGGATAAGTGTCTGTTCAGTATATTATTATAATTTCTGGCCGACTTCTTCTCTTGGAGGCTAATAGTCTAATATAAATTATCTTCTTGAGCCGACAAGGCTTCTGGGGTTATTAGCCAATTCACTAGGGTTTCTCTTGCTTCCTGGAGTCTTCTATTCTCATCAGGTTCACACGTGGAGGTAAATACCTCCCGCAGCTACCATAATATTAACAACATTTGCTAATGTGACAAAATTACACATATAAAAAAAGCCATTTAATCGATGCCTAAAAAATACATGAAATAGAAAATAATACATTGAATTTTGTGAATATATTGAATATTTTATTTTTATGAATAATAATGAGACCATTGACCCTTTTAAGAGCCAGGGCATATTTATGATAAGTCGGTGTTAATAATTTATAGCCAATTATTTAGAAACTTAGACAAAGAAGTAAAAAAAACTAAGTATCAAATTTAGATCTTGTTAACGCCCTGTAATTTGCCCAAGGCTGTGGAGGCAATCACAGAGGTAACCTCGAACCACTTGGAGTCTTGGATCTAGCCCTCCAAGACTCAGAGAGGGATCTCTCTTTCTGAATTAACTTGGTTTGTAAGGGATGGATGTTAGGCTAGCTATAAAAGTATGGGGTTTTTTATTTTTAAATGGTTAGTTTGGGACAGCAAGGAGGGCCATTGGGCAAATGGGGTCTGCGCTTAAATATGTGATTCACTCTTAGATCCGGACAAAGTTCTTACACAGGGCAAGGTAACGGAAGTGTTGGATCGAATTAAGTTTGAATGGTGTCGATTTGAGGAAGAACTAGGGGAGGAAAAAGCGAGCAAATGAGCAGTTAAGAATTCATAAAATGAGCTTTTTAGAGGAGAAACATAAAGATTATCACAAGATGAGATGCAGAGTATTTTACAATAAATTTTGCTCCGTTATTATCTTCTGACAATAAGAATTGAAAACAAGAGAAAAGATGATAGGAAAATTACTTAACAGAGAAAGAAACGCCACCAATACATCCGCACAAGAATTCTGTAAAAAAGCATGCCCATTGCTGATTGATCATCTAAAGATTACAAAAAATGCTCCTGGAAAAGCAAGGACCCCAGTCCAGCAAAGAAAATTTACCCCTTTCAGGTCGAACCAAAGGGAAACTTTACACAGGTCGAACCCTCTCCTACTCAGCCTGAACCCTGCTTTCATCTATTACCTCTGCATATATACAAAAATCCCTCAGCCTTGCCAAGACTCGCCCTCTACCTCTCTTTTCTGAAAATAGAAAATAGTTACAAAGATAGACACCTATTGCAGATGGTCTCCCATAAACTAAATCGAAAAAAATGTAAATAACAACTTATTTGAGAAAGTTTGATGGGTCTCTCGAATTTTGGAACTGCTGGAAATGAATGTTGAGTTGTTGGGGGATCTTTGCCATAAAATCTGGGCCATCTGTCGTTTTTTGCTTCTTGTTGTCATGAATTCGCTTCCAACTGGGGGAAATTGTGTTTAAACCTCTGCCTGAAATGCGGGAAGACTTTTCCATTTGTCTAGAGAATTTAAATTGCCCCTGGTCGAGCTGCCATCTGCTCCCTGATCTTCCTCAACTACTGCCTCGAATCGTGGATCTGCTCCATTCATTCTGGCGGAATTTGGGTCTTGTCTGCCAATCTATAGTAGTTGATGTTGTTGTGGTATCAGTATCTTTTTCCTTTGACACACCTCCATCTCCAAGCAAGTCCATTTCACTAGTATCTATCAAGTTTGGCATCTCAACAAAAACAAGCTTTGTTGTGGTTTTGTCATTCAGCTTTTATGTCACTGTGGTTTTATCATTAACTGCTATGCTATCTCCACAAAGACCCTAAACCATGTTTGCCTTCTCTCTCAATGATGTTTGTGGTGATTCGAAGCAATTAACAATTGCATCTTTATATTCCAAAAAAAATCCCCCCACTGTCTCAAAAAATTCCCGTCCCTGGATCATTAGAACTTGTTTGTGTGAGCTCGCCTGGATAGCTTCTGTGAATTGCCTATCTTGCAATACTTGATGATTATCAATGCAGTTTTGACCCCTTTCTGCCTGTTGTGCATCATTCCAATTCATTTCATGTTCAACATTTTCAGTATCTATAGGATCCTCCCCTTTACATTTACTCTCATCTTGAAGTGACGTGGAAACCCTCTCATCAAAAGCACCAAGTTCATCTGCATCTCTACAATCAGAGTAACCATAGTCAACACGTTCAGCTTCAAGTTATTCTTCTATATCTTCATCCCAATCACAAGAATTTTGGTCTCTGTATTCTCCATCTTCATATTGGGAATCATCATCTGCTTGCCCATCCATCATCTTCCCGGTATAAGAAACAGGTTCATCTTCTTCATAAACATTGCAATCATAGTCAACATCACTGAAAACTTCTGAAACCATCTCTATAGAACATTCCTCCAATGCATCCTCCTGATTTTTAGCCTTCCCAATGTCAGTACATGCATCAACAACTGCAATAGCATCTAGCTTGCAGACACTCTGATCAACAACCACATGATAGTCTACCATACAAACACTCTGACTAATTGCTACAGTGTCTTTCACATTGCTAGCGCTCTCATCAACTGCCACTGACAACCCAATCTTGAACTCCCTCTCTTCAACTACCTCAGAGGACTCAACCTTGTAGGCACTTTCATAACCTGTTAAAGTGTCATTAACAATGCAGACACTCCCATTAACAGTTACAGGTACCTCAACCTTAGAGACACTCTCATGAACTGCTACAATACCATCAACTTTGTCATCAATCTGAGTATTTAAAATAGAGAAGCCAACCTTGCAGACATTCAAATCAACTCTCACAGGGGGTCAACTACAGAAACACTCTCGTCAATAGCCATGGGTTCTTCAACCATGCCGATGCTTTCATCTTTTGATCCAGGTTCATCACCATTGCAGACACTACCATTAACAGCCATAGTAGCATCAACACTGGGGAAGCCTTCATCAACTGCCAGATTACAATCCAAATTGCATACACTCTTATCAATTGTAATGGTGTGAGCATTTTGGGCACAGGGATTGCTCATTGTTGTTAGTCATGCACATATTTTCCGCCATTTCATCAACAGACTTGGATTGTTCTGTCTCTT
Source organism: Picea mariana (assembly GCA_032191745.1). Lineage (NCBI taxonomy): Eukaryota > Viridiplantae > Streptophyta > Pinopsida > Pinales > Pinaceae > Picea > Picea mariana. Next base: position 104,179 of record JASDQU010738166.1, read on the forward strand.
TATTCCAACTTTCTGGATGGGAAAGTTTAGAAGCAATAATATCTGATATTAATCGCTTCTTCTGTGGTTTCCTTTTACTCCTGGAATCACTGGCCTTTGCCTGGGTGTTCTTGATATACCATCTATATGGAACTTTATTGATATATGAAGCCATATGAACTCATCATTGAAGATTCACTTCCCGAAACTGTATGACTAATCACCAAGGTTGCATTCTTTAAAACCCTGAAACTGCTCGAGAATCCCTTGATTGATAACCATTATTAATATCTTGGGAAACACCTGCACTATAACAACAAGATTTACAACAAGCAAAGTAGTTGGAGGGATGAAGAGACTGGTCCCAAAACAACATTAACATCTTCTGCAGAATCCATGATGGTGTAGCTTTCCTCGAAATTTGCACGACTACTTTCCAACCACTGAGGAATCTATTCATTTTTAACTCCGGTTTCTGGTATTTCTGGCATTTCTGGTGATAAAACAAATTGTAAGGTAGCATCACTATGCTCCAACATCCATTGTTGTAACAGTCCATTAATACGCTTTGTCGATCTGCGATCAAAACGGTGCTTGTAGACTTGATAATTTTTTCGACTTGGTGAAATGGGCCGCCATAACATCATCCTCCATGCACGAGCATAAACCCTAGTGAACTGGCAGTTAGACACAAACGTTTGAAATCATGCGATGTGCATTTAAATGGCTTAGGATAGGAGATACATGGTCGAACAGAAAGTTATCAGGGCTGAATATCTGACCATAGAAACCGCCCTTGACACCTGGTTAATATTTTAGACACCCACACATCATCTTTGGCACCTGGCATGAGGTTGAACTTGCTGCATTTTATATTTTATATTTGGGAGATTAGTCCCACATCGGCGAAGGAAGATAATTCTTCAGAGTTTAAATAAACACACGATTACATTACACAATCGATGATGTGAGCCCAAGGCTATGCTTTGGAGTTAGGCGCTGGCTTGTGTGTTTGTTGTTGGTTTATGAAATGGTGCTTATCCTCGGTGTTGAGTATTCGGAGGTTGGCGCTAGGCCAATATAGTTTTTTTGGAAAAATATTTGTCAAAATATTTATATTTTGATAAACAAGACAAAAACTCTGCATAAAGGCCGAGGGGCCAATTTTGGCTCAAAAGACCAAATTTTGGCTAATAAACCAAATTTGTATTTGCCCACAAGAATTAAATTTTTCCATTTCAAACCAATTCACAATTTTTTGCTACAAATGCACCAGAACTTGCTTTGAAGCTCGTGCGCAGGTACTCATCTTATGCTTGGTCAGTGTCGAGCGCTTTCTGCCGCCTTCACCATGCGTCATGAGCAAACACATAATGCCTGAAATAGATAAATATTATTCAGAATATCGATTCCCTATTATATAGGGTTCTAACAGATCTTACTAACCATATTCATAAATTTAGATCTCACTAATCCCCTTTATAATTAGTAAGGGGATTTGTAAGAGAAATTATGATTTTGAAAAATATACAATTTTTTTTAATTTTTAGTAATTAATTTTTATAAAATTGATTTATGGTATTTAGAGTAAATGGGATTTTATAAAAGTTTAAGAACTTATTAATATAGGACTTAAAATCATTACAATAATATATTTATTAAGAATTTAACATATCAAACTAGTAATTGAACCTAAATAAATAAAACAAGGATGTGTGGCAGCGTAGTCCCTGCCGGGTTGAATTGGGATAGGAAAAAGTAGTGGAGGTAGATGGAAACTGCAGCGAAGATGTGGCAAGCAGCATGAAGCACAGGTGGTATCCATGCAGTAAATGACACGTGGCCTCTAGAGCCCCATTTATTTTTTGAAAGTATATAACAAAAAACAATTTCTGCATAGTGGAAGATAAAAATTTATAACGACACAAATATGAAAGGAGATAAAAAAAATAGTTTAATTTGAAATATATTAAAAAAGTTACATGTTCCTGGAAATTTAAATGCATTTGTGATATAGACTAGTGGAAGATAAAAATGTACGAGGACATAAATATAAAAGGAGATAAAAAACAATTTTATTTGAAATATATCAAAAATTAAAAGTCTGTTACATATTACTGGAAATTTCAATGCGTTTGTCATATAGACTGGGATTGGGGCTCCCGCGGACCATAAGAGAAATATGTACAAGAAACAAGACTGTAGAAATAAGAAGTGGGCGATGGTAGAGTGTAATACCTGAAAATAATAAATTGAAAGGTATCAGTCTTTGGCTAGAAATTTCTATTTTAAAAAGTGGAATAACTGGGGTTATAAACAAAGCAGAATGCGATCAGTAGACTTACAGTGATGGTACATATGACCCCTTTTTCTATTTGCTTTCTGATTCCTTTCCATTGATGTCGTCGATGGCTGCTGGAATCGTGGCAACTTCCTGTTGCCTTTTGTCGACGACCTTCTTCAATTCCCTTTTGATCCATTCTTCAATGTAGCTTCAATTCCTTTTCTAATTCCCCGAAGTCGATAGAAAGATTACGCAAAGCTTGATCAATTTCCTCATTTTGTACTAAATAGTCGACTAGCCAGTCGTCGACGTCATGTTGACCATATTCAAGGATGTTGTAAAAATTTTCCAAAGACAACCCCTTAAAAATATCAACCTGATTATCGAAGTCTTGCCTAGTTAAGGGCAAGGAGTTGTCGATTAAGTTGGGGTCTTGGAAGTCGTTGGTCCTTTTGGCTAAGTTTATTCTGGACAACTTTGTGAATAATTTTTCTTTCTTTGATATGGCTTGTTTACATGACTGAACAATCAGATGCAGGTTCTTCACTTTTTCTTTCCAGCATGCATTTAATTGACCGATCCGGTTTTTGGATGGGAGATCTTGTTGTCTTCTTCTTGTTTCTGTCATGTTGTTGACAATGGTGTCAAAAGGAAGGACTGTGTTTAAATAGAAATTTTCTTCATCTTTTAACTCTGCCTGCAAATGTTCGAGCAAATTATGTTCCCTTGTTCCAAGGGAAGTCATGGTTTGTGATGTTTCCCACACCTCAGTAACCAGTTCCATTCTTTTCTTGATATTATTCTACACGTATCCTCTACACGATGCAAGGAGGATGGAGGATCCTTTTAACTTGGTTGCAGGGGTGGTAGGGATGGCTATTGCCAAAGGATTGGCAAGAAATGACATAGGAATCAAAGCCTCTTCCAATTCCTTGACCTGGTATTTCAGTCTGGCATTCTTAGCCTCGATGCCTCCAATGGAATCATCAAGTGCATCTTCGATCGCTATGTGAAGTTGATAGATTTGGGATGGCCGCATGTTCGCAAGGTTAACCTCTGAACGAGATTTTCCTTTCTTATTTTTTACATTTTTTTTTTCAATAATCAATTTTTTGGACTGGTTGTCAAAAACAACGCTCTGGAACACGAAGGATCATCTTCGTCAAAATTTTCATTATCAGATATGTCCATTGGATGACTATGTTGGATCGCGTCTCTGGGATAATCAAGGTAGCAGAGTACGCTATCCAAATCAGGCTCAAGTTCCATGTTCTCACTCTGAATTCTGGGCTCTTTCGCCTGTCCCACAATTTTTTTTCTCTTCTTGTCTATTGGAATATTGTGAGAACTATCAATTTTAGAGTGAGGAGGGTCGTTATCTCTTCCTTTGTTTGAAGAACTCCAAGTTGATTTGTTGTTGTGGTGGGCCGTTGGAGCGATGCTCTGGGATGTCATACTTTTGGGAGTGTTATTCATCGATTGAACACTCTTCTCACCGGGCTCTTTTCCCTGTTGCCTGTACAATTTAGTGTTTCTTTGCAGTGTGTCTAGGTCGTCGGCATCAGAAGCAGGGGCGTTTCCACCAATGTCTCTATTTTCAGTCAAGTGTTTTTTGAAAAAACAACTGCTGAAGCCAAGTGTTTGTAAATGTTGTAGAAAAATTTTATTGGGGTCAAACCCTCTTAGGCTTTCAGCATATATTAGTTTCAAGTTTCTATAATGGGCTGCAAATTCATCAATTTTGTAGACGTTCCTCAACACGAAGTCCCCGAATTTCCAAGGCAAAGGAATGAACTGTTTTTTTCTCTTCTCCTGGAATAAATGAACCCAGTAGTTGTATTTCCTTGCTACTTCTGTAACAAACATTATGTTTGTAATGTGACATGGAAGGAGAGAAGGTTTTTCCCTGGAGCCAAAAATCCTTATCATAGTGTAATTATCCAAATGTTCAAGTGCCCCCTTGTCCAAAAAACTGGTTTCCTATTCATATATGCGGGGAGAATCTTCTCCTAACAACAAAACTTTGAAAACAGACACAAAGACATTAAAAACCACATAAAAGCAGTGGGAGGCCTTGTGCTTCCACAAGGCCTGGTACCAGAACGTTACTGGGTCGAATTCCCAGTTGACCTTCTTGGATAGAGATAGTTCTGGAAACTGGCAGTAATGTGCTATCGCAAAAACTAAGTAGGATGACATATAAATTTCTTCTCCTTTTTGAAGCTTGAAAATTGGGAACATATTTCATGGGAAATTAGCTTGCCCAAATAAAAAATGGCTTGTTCCTTGACTGTGAAATACAAAATATAAAGAGCCATCCGAGAAATAGTTGTTGTGGACTCATGTCCCGCTATTCTTGTAAACAACCAGGCAATTTCGCAGAATGGATTTACAAATGAACTAACCTGCAAGCTTGTGATATCTTCAGGAACTACCATTGAGTCTTCCAAGAAATCGGGCAAGACGTCCAACTCGTTATTATTCTTTTCTAGGAAATGTTTGGAATATTCTCCTTTGAACATTAATGTTGGCTCCGACAATCTTAACATATGGCGGAAGACCCGAGGTGAAAAAGAAACAGAAGAGTGGTCCCATGATGTAATATTTCTTTTGTCTGAAATAAATTTATCGGTGCACCAAGAGACCAACTCCTTATAGTCAAAAACTTCAAGGACACATCCTGCATGAGCAATCCCATAGGTCCAAATTACTTCGTTTTGGGTGGCAAGGGTTGAGTAATAAGAATATGCCCTGGACCACTGGAAGTTCTAGTCCTCGCGCCCAAATATGTTCATTGTATCTCCACAGAACTGTTGTCGATCTGATGTTATAGGTTAATGAGAACGTTGGTTTTCTCTAGACGATGGTTGAAATGAACAGTTGATGCCAATAATATAACTCTCCGCAAAATCTTGGTTAAATTCTTATGAATGGAAAAGCTCCTCAAGCCTTTCGCTGATTAATGACAATATGTATGGGTGTTTCATGATGAACTGTTAGCAGTAAAGCTTACTTATTGCATATTTAGAAGTGCCAAGGTGTCGGGTACAATGAAAAGAAATTAAGGATTGGAGGTTTCGTGAACGTGTCAAGCCGACGATGTGTGAATGACATTTCATGATTTTGAAATCAACACTTAAAAGGGATAATATAACCCTCTACAAATCTTGGTTTAATGTGTATTAATAGGAGATCTCCTCGAGCCTTTCACCTATCAATGACAATCCATACGGTTCCTACACGATGAGTTGTTAGAATTAAATGTCACTAATTGCATATTTAGAAACTATATATATATATATATATATATATATATAAACATTTTTTTATTATAGACAAGTGCGAAGGTCACAGAGACGAGGGAAAGCAAGGAACGAATGGCAAGGTCTGAAAAGTGGTCGGACATGATTCAAAATAGGGTTACAGGGGTTACTCAGGAGAGGCAAGTGTCCCACAGTCAAATTTTATGTATCGAAATTTTTTACTGCAAAACGTGTAAAATGGAAGAGAGCATGATGGGGTAGTTCAGCGGCTGGTTTGTATATTTGTGGAATTCCAAGAAATTGGCTAAGTATAGAACATGGAAATAGTTGGTAGGACTCATTTTTAGAATAGAGGATTGAATATTTCATGAACGGACCAACCCGACGACGCGCAAATGACATTCCATGATGTTTGAAATTAACACTCAGAAGGAATAATATAACCATCCAGAAATTTTGGTTTTATGCGTATTAATGGGAGATTTCCTCAAATCTTGGTTTAGCAGTAACGCTTGCTAATTTCATGATT
>JASDQU010738166.1:140335-165483 GCA_032191745.1 Picea mariana
TTCACTAAGATCTAATTGGTCTATCGGACCTTAAGAGGGTAAGTGATTACTTGTGATTCTTTAGAATTTTGTTTCTGTGCTCGAAAAGCATTAAGAGAAGCTTTCCAAGATCACCATACTTTTGTTGAGTTAAGAGGTTAGGAAGGTTGGTAGTGTGATCAATATTTTGAAAATGGGAGATAATATGGGTATAGGTTGGACAATCTAAGAGAAAGTGTTTTTCATCTTCAACCTTCTTAGTGTCACAAAGGTGACACACTCTTTCATCCCATGACGTTTTAGGAATTGACCAACGCCCAATTTCACTATGGAGCTCCTGAGAATTTGTTCTTATCTTAGCAATGCTTATTTTTTTCTTTGCACTTGGCAAAACAGATAGATAATTTTGATCTTCTAGATTAGGGTTGATTACATCTTTATAATACCTTAATTTTCTTTTTTCCTCTAACTCTTTATCACACCACATTTTTTCCTTAAATTTTGTTTTGACATTTTTTTAATAGTATTTTTATTCTGCAAAATGGTTTCTTCCATGATTCCCCAATAGTTTAGCCAAGACCGGGCGTCTTTATGCCATCCTCGCTTGAGTCAATGGTGGTTATGACTTGATTTTGAAGCAATTTTAGGTAGCCTCTTGTCTTCCATGTTGTTTGTGTTCTTATACATTAGGTATCTAGTCATAGCCATGCTTTCAATGGGGGAGAGGCTTGTTTCTATGAGGAGGATGGGATAGGGCATATTTCCTTTAATTTTGAGATTATAGGTTATAAAATTCTTTTGTATTTGCTCTATCTTTCTCCAGGATTCACGAGAGATACTACAACCCCAGACTTCACATCCATAAAGAATAATAGGTGTAACAAGAGTCTCAAAGAGGAGTTTCTTCTTATCCCAATTCCAAAGATCAACTGATTTACAATTGTTTTCAAGCCCATAATAAGCTTTCCATCCCCCAATAATCCTTTTCTCAATGCTATAATTCCAATTGAGCTTGTGGTGAATATCAATTCCAAGATATTTGTATGAAGTCACTTCCTCCAAGTTGTTGTTGTCATATAAAAAGGTATCATAAGGGATCTTATTGGATTTAATAATCATGACCTTAGTCTTATCAATACTTATTAATAGTCATACCCATATTGGAGAAAACATCCTTGAGGATTCTTAGTTGGTTTTCAAGGTCATGGGGCTCCTTGCCATAAGAATGATATCATCGGCATAAAGAAGAAGATTGATGACTATACCAGTGAGAGTAGGGCCAACACAACCTATTTTTTTCAAGCATTCTTCTAACTTATCAATGTATATGCCAAAAAGGGTAGGGGACAAGGGACAACCTTGTTTGACTTTGATATTGCAGTTAATCTCTTTTGACCATCCCTCAATGTTTTTAAACTTAGCAATAACGTTCTCATACATCCTTATTATAGCAACCCTCAACTCAAGAATAACTTTTATCTCTTCCAACCTATTCCAAAGGTTTTTCCTAGGAACCATGTCAAAAGCTTTTCTAAAGTCAACAAAACAACAAAAAAGATTGGTCTTAGTATTGCATAACTCTTCTACAATGATCCTAAAGGTAACAAGATGGTCTGCAGTTGAATGATATCTCCTAAACCCGGCCTGGACTTTATCTCTTTCACTGTGACTTTCTAGCCAAATGTTAATCTTCTTTTCCAAAATAATTCCATAAAGCTTGGCTAAAATAGGGCTAATCATAATGGTCCTATAATTAGAGGGAATTTTTTTATCCCCATTTTTAAAAATAGGAACAATGAGGCTTTGCGTCCAGGGTTTAGGGAAGCCCTGCTTGACTGCTAAATTGAAGAGCTTGTGTATGTGAGGGATAAGGATTGGCCCTCCGATTTTAAAAATTTCAGCTTGGTAGCCTTCAATGTCTTTAGCTTTCCCATTTGCGAGCCGCTTAACCCCGAACTCTATGTCATCTAAAGAAAAAAATTCTTCCTTTGTAGGGACAATAGGAATGGTGTGCATGGCATTAGGGAACTTGTAAATATTTTTAAGGTAGGAATTCCAGTCCGTTAAGAGAATGCTATTATTTTCTTTAGTATTGCGTTTTAGAATTTGGCTCCGAAACTTCTTAGGATCCAACTTGTATAGTTGTGAAAGTTGCTCTTGCCTTTTATTGATATAGTATCTTTTTTTCCTTTTAATTAGGGATTTGTACGTATTGATCTTATCGAGTTTTAAGGGCTCAATAGAAGCATCCCTAATGGCTTTCCTAGCAATTTTACGTTCTTTATCATACCAAGGGTTGGTTTTTCTATTATTCTTTTTATGGGACACCTCAAGAGAGAACTTGTTAATAGAAGTGGAAAGGGTAGTTGTAAAATTATGATGAGTTAGTTTTATTTATTTGTTTTAATTTGATTTTAGGTTGTTTTTTAAATTTTTTATTAAAAATGGTGTGTTTTCACTCTTTTAAAAAAAAAATGTGTTTTAAATTTAGTGTTTTAGGTGTTATTTTTTTTCATTTTTTTTATTGTTTTTTTTCATTTTTTTTATTAAAAAAATTGTGATTTCCATTTCTTTTCAACAAAAATCGATTTTTTTAGTTTCTTTTTAAAAAAAATTGTTTTTTTTTTTCTGAAAAAAAATTGTTTAGGGGTGTTATTTTCGATTTAATTTTATTTTTTAAGTAAATTATTAAAAAAATAAAATTAATTTATAAATAAATGATCAAGTAATAACACTTTTAGATTTGTCTTGGAGGTGTAGATTAGTTGGTGATAAAGTGCAATGTTAATGAACTCATTGTGACATCATTGGTTCAAACCTTGCAAAGTCGTGTGTACTGCGCGTGGAATCGCATGGGTACGCCTGGAGGTTATAGTGGTAGCAGTTGGAATTGACCCCATGTCACGTGAGTACAAGAATTCCAAGTTGTTGATTCTATTAGATACAAAAACAAATAACACTTTTAGATTTAGGAATCGATTTTCAATGTCAAAATTTATGGTGGTGCAAGTAGTCAAGGCCATGTTTCAATTAGGTCATATTTTTAACTCCAAAAAGAAAAGTGGTGCTACTGGTAGTATCACTTTTTTATTCAAGGGTTAATTTTCTAACAGGATTATCTTTGCCTTGTTATACTATCCATGTGACTAATCTCTCGCCCATCCAAGACTAGTGTTTGAACTATGCTCTGATACCACTATGTAACACACCCAACCCCCTAACCCTTACTTAGGCTGGTGGGGTGTCAAAATTTCTCTTTCACCAAGTGCTTCATCTCTCTAACTGAACCTCGTAGGTTAATTATTCTTGTCAAGAGCTTTCCAACGATAGTAACCATGATCAAAATCAGGCTCTGGATCAAAAGTTACATCCTCTTGAAGTTTTTGGGCTTTGATTTATGAAAGCCACCTCATTTGGAAACCATGTGGCTCTCAGTCACTCGTGCCCTCCTATGTTGCACTAATGTGGCACCTTCCACCTGTCCCATCGAGCCCTCCAGKTCAACAACCTCGATCACTTGGGATAGAATTCGTCATTGTTGGGGTTCTTCTTCTCCTTGAAGTTGTGAGTCACCCCAAGTTCCAATGATGATTTTAGGGGCTAAATTTCGCAAATGGGCTAATTTTCCATGGTTTTTCCCAAAAAATGATTTGCCAATTTCCATTTTTCTAAAAATGATTTGCCCAAATTCCATAGGATAAAATCATTTTACCTTAAAAATTGCCAAAATTTTATAGAAAGTGTATAAAATCCTTAGAAATTTGAATATTTTTACAAAACTATCGCGAAACATTTTACATTTTGCATATTAAGGACTAGTAAGATTAGCCCATGTTTCTACATTTTAATATAAATTTTCATCCTTAAAATCATCCATGCCAACCATCAATCTATGATGATGAACTATGATGAGTCCAGTCTCCAGATCCGATGGATCTCAAACCCTGACCTTCATTGGAACTGATTGCGTCGGTGCTACTAACATGTGTGATGATCAATGCTCACCATTTAATCTCTTCTAAGGGAACAAATGGGACCCATAATAGATCTACGACTGTCATTTCTTCTTTGTCTATCCCTTGATCTATGACTGGGATTATACAAGACATCTCCTAATAAGTCAATGGTCCACTATCCTTTCCATCATTGGTACCTCTCTGGAACCCATCACTCAAGTCACCAACCATCTACGCTTCGATGACGATGTGTCTGGAATCAACGGTCTATATCGCACCGAGATCATCTCCTATAGATCAATGACCATCATTCTTTGTCCTAGGTCTTTGTTGTCAGACCTTCTCTTTTGACTTCAAGACTTGAAGCTTCTGATGATCTCATCCTTAGTCGTAAGGCTGAGAGCTATTCGCTGCACCAAATCTACGGTTGTGATTCATTTCACTTCACACATAGGTTTTTCTTCATGGAAACAATCTGAAATCGAGACTTAGCTAATTTTCCAGGGTTCTTCAAAGGTTTTCCATCGATTAACAGTCTGATTCAGGACTTCATTGCTTAGGGATTCTTATAGGTCCTAATACATCTCACAAAAAACACTAACCCACTACTTGGATCTCAAATGGGGATTCAATTCCCCACAACCATTTGTGTCAAGGAGAGGGAAAACAACACAAGGTCTATCAGCCTTCCCTATCCTCCAACATGCTATTATTACAGTCAATGCATCATCCCTTTTTAAAGGAGATTACATCATTCCATCCTTCTCAGAAATCATTGATCATTTCTTAATTTATATGTCGGGTTTTCTTTCATAGGGAACACACTACAACAGATATCCCACTGCGCACACAAGGGGCACAAACACACATTCATTTTCTTTATTTCGAAACAATGCATAAAGTTCATATTCAAATGTACAATACATGTATTATTCTTACATTTGCATAATCCATCAAATAGTAGGGATTTCCAACAAAACAACTATTAACATCATTAATCATGCATACACATCCATGGCACATTTATAGGCATCCAACCATAAAATTCAATTCTATTACACAAAGTATACGAGATACTTATTTATTTTACAAGGTGTCACCAACCAACTGACTGTGGGTGTATGTCTTTCCACCCAACCACAAGCTTTGCATGCTCAGTCACTTCGGCAACAGGCCACCCTGATGCCAGGCCACGATACCACCAATGGATTCTCTCACTATTAACTCATCATGTTAAGAAAATAACTCAGGAGGTTACTCTCCTCCACTTCTCTGGAAACAACAGAAGTTTCCATTCTTTCCCACTGAGCTCAAGACCATGTGGTTTATCAGATACCTTCCTAGTTGGATTTCCTCTACACAACAAAGTCCCTTCACAGTTGTATTGTCCCTCAACACCCTCTCCTTCCAGTGTTATTTTCTTTCTAGCAAGTATCAAGCCTGCGGCCCCCTTTTGCTCCAGTTTGAACTTCAGGTCTTCTCTGGAGTCTGCTCTAGCTCAGAACTCACCCACGAGTTCTCTTTTTGTCCTAGTGTTTTCACATTGCGGTTCCTCTATCTCTATGTGTTTCTTCTCTAACTATCGCTCTCTTCTCTTCTTGTCTTCTTTGAGACCAGAACTCCCTCTCGAATTCTTTGATCCTTTTCTTACATGTACCTATGTATTCTTTGTTACACGCAATATGCATGGGAAGGTTCTCAACCTATCATCTTCCTTCTGTCAGAAGTAACTTGGGTCAATCCAACAAACGAGGTGGTGGTACTCTTTGTACCTCTAGCTGACATTTTATGTTATCCTAGTTAGGTCTTCCATACTTCCATTCATTAAGTGTAGTTGGTTGTTCAACTACCAACCTCCTTCTCATTAACTGATTTACTTCAGTTGCAAGCTAGAGGAATGATGATTATTTCCTCCACATCATTCATCAAGGTGGCTTGGGGTGTTTACACATGATCCCTTTTTTTTCCCTCTCACTAATCCCTCTCATGGTATCATGGCCAATACTTTTAAGGATTCACCCCCACAATCAATTGTTGGCATTTTCAATTAAACAATAATACATTTTCATTGTTTGTATGTTATGGCATGGAAATATTTAAACATGATTAATTATATATAGCTCGGGGATTTATAAATGGGGTATTACAGACATTTCTTTGGGATAATGGTGGAAGCCACTAACATTAACAATCTCAACCAAACGACTACTTGTACAAGAAGACTCTCTACTAATCAAAATTGAAGATGATGAAGAAGAAGACATAATCTGATATACATTTCCAACAAATTTTCCTTCATCCCATGAAAAAACCTAATAAGTCATAGTCGTAATGAGTTCATGAGAAGAGGTCTTATCCTATCTATATTTTGTATGCACTTTACCACCATTGAGTACCTCAAGAGGTGTAGGCCCTATTGATTTTATTTTAATAGGACAATGGGTGACTTCCTACAAAATCAAACCATTAAATAGATTAGGATACAAATAATAATAAGTAGAAGAATTAGGGGAATTAAAAGCTTCTCTTGGACAAGAAACATTTAAAAAAATAGACTCTTTGAATGGTATTTCCTCCTCCTTGAGAACATTGGTGACTGATTGTGAATTGGTAGGGTCCACACTAGGCATGGTTTCACAATCAACACATTCTTCCTCAAGATGGTTTTCCTTTTGCAAACAAAAAGTGGGTTGTTGTGTTAAAAGAGGTATGTCTTCTATGTTTGTTTCTTCTCCTTGAGTGAAATGATCAACATGGTTTTTTTTTCTCCTGCACAATATAAGAACCTGAGATATCTTCCAAAACATATCCATGGTTAGAAGAGAGGAGAAAATCATAAGAATTATTAGGACAAGAAGGTTCAATAACTAATCCATCATAAGTTGGAAAACATTCTTTCTTTGTGTCAGTTATAATAGGAACATTTATAACAGAAAGACAATTCAAATCAAAGGGAACTAATTCCAAATTATCCATGGGTCAAGAAGAATTCATTTTATGAATTTCTAGATTTTCTTCATTAACAAAATGATCAGGATTAATGTCTTTATCCATAGCTTCCTCTTCCATTCCTTATGATGGAAAAGAAGAGATATAATAATGAGAACCTGACATAACCATCGGTGTGACCCGCAGTGTCCCATTATCAACAGGAAAACCATCCTCTTGGTCAACTACAGAAAAATATGAACTTCAATTTACAGCACAAGAGGTCTCTTTTTTCGTCACAAGGAAGAAAAGGGGTGATGGAGTGGTGAGAGGATACATATATCTCTTTCGAAAAATAATTCTCTTTCTGATCTATATCTCCCATAGTAAAGAAGGATCCAGACAAACCAAGTCCAACCAAGTCATTAAGATTTTCAACATTTTCATTTAAATCCAAATCAGTGTGTAAAGGAACATTAAAACATGATTTAGATTCTGCATCCACTGAGTCATATGTTTCATTAGTAAGAGAAACTAAACAAGAAACCAAATCATTGTTAGGGGGGCTATCATCCAAAGGAAATCTAAAGAAAAGATGAGTGAATCTAATAACAAAATATTCAATAGATTCATCTTCGTTCTTCATAAGCTCTGATATCTTTGCACAAAAATCATTATAATCATAATTCTCAAAAGCATGCAAAAATTCACGCATAAATTGATCCCATGTGTGAATAGAGGCAGCCAAAAAAGTCTCACACCGACTCTTGACCCTCCCTGCAAAAGTGAGAGTGAACAACCTGCAAATGAGACTTTCATTAGTAATATTATGAGAACAACAAAATTTTCATAATTTAAAAGCATGTTCAGATGCAGTTGTCTGACCTTTGCCATCAAATTTAAGTTGCGACAAGAAATGTAAAATATTTCTAGGAGGTTTGGGCGGTACAGTACCAGAAAAAAATCTCCATAAAGGGATATGGGATCCATTAGTAAATTAAAATAATTAATAAAAAAGGTTTCACATGCTCAGCTTGTCATCTATCCCTCCTTCTAGTGTCATTTCTGTTGATAGGTCCAAATGGTCTATCAAGCAGGTAAGGGAGAATGTTTGATGGCAGGTCCCAATTAGACCTACTCTTGTTTGGTGTAGTGTTTTTGACCAATATGTAGGCCTGGTTTCCATTCAAAATTAAAATAAGAAAAAGGCGAAATACATTGAATTGTACCCCAAAGAGTTTTAATTAATCCTAAGTCTAATCTAACTAAAAGAAAACTAATCTAATCTAACTACTTCTATCCTATCCCAAGAGAAAAACAAATAGATGACTACAATTAAAAATAGTATCATCAGAACCAAAAATAATTCATGTATGTTAATGATAATTGATAACAACAATGCTACATATAAATAAATAATTAGTTGTACAATGCATTCATAACATTATTTCTTTACTCGTAAGGAAACATATGACAACATGAGCATATAGAATAGAGTGAAGAAATAGTTCATACAACATAACTCTATGTTGCTCATGCAGAAGACAAATGCACAAAGAATGGTCTCATGTACATCTACCAAAATCACAAATTTCCAAAATGCCTCTTGCTCTTTATCAATTCGACAGTAAAGTACCATCTTTCATTTACAAAGGTTAAAATTCCTTCATCACATCTAACAAATATTCTTTTATAATACAAGAGAGATTCTCTAGCATTTGTGGCTATTCAATTCATTTCCCTTCTTTTTGTCTTTTTACATTCCAAATTTCTTTTGCATTTTCGAAAATGAACACACGGGAGTTACAACTAGAAGTTGAATAGACCCCTTGGTTGTTATTTTTTCCCTTAGGTAGTTCATAAATGACTTTCATTTGCAAATATTATTATCTTTTCATGTTGGCGTCGTCTTATGTTCCTTGAGATATCCTAGGCATTTCTAGTGCCTTCTTTCTAATTAATATCTATTGATCTTCTTTTCCTCTGTCTCGTCTTTCCATTGAGCTATTTGGGCTTGATTTCAATGGTTGTAGCTTGAGATATGACTATTGGAACATAACATACCTTGTTCTTCAATTAAATTCAGGTTTCTTTTGTGTTCTACATTTTCTACAAATTTCCACCCTCAATATGTTAATTCTTGTTGTGCCATCTTTTTCTTCTCTCTTCCAACTTTTCAGTGAGCTATCATGGGCTTGATTTTTTTTCATGTAGCTCCAAATATGGTTGTTTGAAGTCTGCATAATCATTTTCCCCCCAAATTCATGGTCTATTTTTTTCTACATTTTCTGACATTACCTGTCACTTTTCTGGCCTAAATACCTCTATCACTATATTCCTCTGTTCGATACATTTCCAACAAGGTATCATGGACTCAATTCTGACATCTGCAACCCAAGTTATTCCCATTTGAAAAACGATGCTCAATAACCCTTGATCATGCCTATGGGTGAACATGAACCATTGATCCTTAACTTGCAAATAAAAATCCCACATGCATAGGAGAATCCAACATTTAGTGGTTTAAATGGTTTTATCCCCTATAGCTAATTTGAATAAGAACCTGGTAAGGCATAGGACCTATGGTTTGTAATATAATTTTAGCTAATTTTCCTCCTAAAAGTTAGGAAAATAATAAAAAAATAAAATAAAATATGAAGTAGCAAAATTAATTACATTAATAAAAAAATAATAAATAATGAATAAGAATAATAAATAAAATAAAATAATAAATACAAATAAATAAAATAAATACAATAATAAATACCCACTCCCCCACCAAAGTTGAAACATAACCTAAGGTCCAAATCAGTCATTGAAATGTGTGCTAAATACCTCCTCAGAGTGATGGTAGTCGGAGTGGTAAAGTAAACGTGAGATAATCCACTTCTATGGACTATCACTCTGATAGGCTATCAGAGTGAGTCCAATCCGATAGGTTAATACCTCACCGATGGCTAAAAATATTAAAATAATATAACAATCCCACTTCCCGATGGCATATGGAAAATTATTTAAATAATACCTCTATCAGGTGCACGCTTCCCAAAATTGATATTAAAATAATTCATGTTCCATGGGTGCACACTCTCCAAGAAATATATTAAATTAATCCACGGTAAAATCTTGCTTTGATGGGTCTCGAATTCTGAATGATGAGTGGGATAATTGAATCCACTCTCAGATGGGTAACCACTCCGATGGAATACCATTAGATTCTGACGATCGGAGTGTGGAGTTTAGGGGTGAACTCACCACTCCGATCAGAGCCTTTCCAATGGCCTGGGCATGTAAAAATGTCTTGATGCATATGGAAAATGAAGTTTCCAAAGTTTAATATGGTATAAGCCTTTGAGATGGTGTGGTTTTGACTTGTGAATGTGAGTGAGTCTCGGTAAATGCATGAGTGAAAACATAATGAGCTAGGTTTGAGGTAATCTTCCCCATGGCTTGATTTATTAATTAAATATTCATATAACTCCCAAATGTATCCACGAGAATGGGAGGGATTCCATGAAGATAGGAAGAATTCATGAAAAATAAGGGGGTTTGTCTTCATTGTTATTTTTTTATGGGAATTGTCATGAATAAAATGGGAGGACCAATGGGGAGAGACATGGGGAGAGGTCTCATGGGAATTACGTTAATATTTTGGTGAGTGAGGGTAAAAATTAAAAAAAAAGATTAAATAAAAACTAAATAAAAAGAGGGAAAATAGAATGAGTATGTACAACTTAGGGTTTAAGGGGTTAAAAGGACAACAACAAAAAATGAAATTAAAAAAAAAATGAATATATATAAAAACACAAAAAGTCAAATTGTGTTTTTTTTTTACTTTTTTTTTACGAATATATGAAAATAAAATAAAATAAATAAGGATGTATATATTACACCTTAAGTATTGGTCAAAACACACTAGGTAACAAATGGTTTGTATATGTAACACAAATGGTTTATCAATGCAAAACTATATTTACCCAAAGTAAATATAAATATCTAATGTGAATTAGTTTCCCCCTATGTAAAATAAAGTAATTCTAGGGGAAAACCATGGGGAGAAACCATGGTCAAATAAACCATGTGGTTTTACCAAAACCAAGAATAAAATGAGAATATAAATAAATATAACAAATAAATAATAAAATTAATTTTTGTTTTTATATATATACAAAAAAAAAATACAAATTAGGAAATTAGGACAAATTACACCAAATTCAAGGTACCATGCCCCTCATGGTTCCATCATTCAGGGTTCTGCACCTAGGGGTTGAAATTAGGAATAAGGCATGTTAGGTAGGTTTTGTGAAACCAAGCATCAAGGAGAGGAGTGAGGTCATATGGAAATGAAGAACACTTCTATTTAGCTATGAGGAAGGGGGGAAATGATGCTTCATGCGATGAAGCAACATCACATGTAGCGAAAAATGGTAAAGGGAGTTTGACACCAACCAAGCACACAATGCAGCTCATTCTAATCAAGATCATGCACATCTCATAGGGTGGACCTCCTAAGTTTGCAAGGAGAAGAAATGAAACTAGATCAATGAACAAGTTCTTATGCTAGGGAATAATGTGTGATATAAATTGTGATAGAAAGTGAGTGGGCATTGGGCGATGACAGGACTAGTACCTACAATCATGAAGCTCAATAGATCTTGGGCCTGGGTTCTAGCAAGAGGGAAGACCCAAAAAGGAATCTGGTAGGGACCAATCTGAAGTGGCTCGGGGATAGTCCTATGGGAAAGGAGGATCCAACATCCTTGGGGCTCCAGACCTCATGGAAATAGTAAGTCAGTGTAATTTGCTTCCCGATAAGGAGGAGCCTAGTAAGGATCACGGTCAAGGTTGTGGATAAGGATCAAGAGATTCCCCCACTTTCATCTCAAGGTTGGAGAAGTCACGTGAATGAATCACCCCTGCAAACTTGGTCCTGCAAAACAAAAAATTGAGATCAGTCAAGTGATCAAAAAGAGACTTGCTAATACACCATAAACATTATATTCCCCGCCCTCAAGTAAATTTATGGATAAGTGTTAGGTTCTTCAATAATAATCATGGGTGGCTATAAATAAGCGTCTTGATACTGCATGTGTCAAGTATCAACTCAAAACATGGATTAGTTATTTTATGATTCAAAATTAGAGTTTGAAATAGAAGAGTAGGATCAGTATGTGAAAGTGTAAAGATGAAGGTATGGAGCACCACATGCAAGAGGGAAGATGCATGGTTTGAGTTAGTCAATCAAAAAAATCATTAACAACAAAATCATTCAAGGAAACCATCAATTGAATGTTAAACCCTAGTGCCACATACAATCATCAAGCACTTTGGAATTTGAAAAATATCCGAAGATTGCATGTCAATTCCATCATACTAATGCCAACAAAACATCACAGGTAAATACGAATTATGAAGAAATTTGAAATCATAATATCAAAAGAAATAATCAACACCCATCAAAGACAATCATCAGTCAATATTAAACCCCCAACTCCCTTAAGGTAGGCAAAGAAATTTCATTTGGCTCAAGCGGGAGAGGATTAGGCAATATGATTGAAATTTTAGTAGGGGGGGGCTTTCCTTTTGCTTGTAGAAGAAAAAGTAAAGGGGGGTTATTGTGTCCTCAATAGGGCATTGATGTATTTTGTATCCGTGATTGAACTAGTTTCTTAAGAAAACTAATAATTGCAATCAAACCAAAACTCTGTAAATTTGTATTGACAGAAAAAGAAATGCAATAGTAAAACAACAAACAATCTAAAATTAAAATGCTTGTCCATTGAGAAGTGATAAGATGTTAATGTTATTATCTCCAGAGACAAAACAAGCTACATATTAAATTACCCATAAAATGCTACAAATCATAAACGAGCAACCTTATACTTAAATATGCAGTTCATACCCTATCTCTACATGACACATTTGAATCAAAAATATTAAACTAACTAATAAAAATGCAGAAAAACTACGCATCCCAGATGGTGGGTCCTTGCCAATCGATAGCGTTCTTAGGGACTTACAATATAGAGACTAAAAGAACACTATGGATCTAAACTGAGATTTTGTATTAAAAAACAAAGTTCCAAGTTTACAACATATGCTTTAATACATGTATTGGTTTTGAATAATATCAATAGAAAATCGTGGATTCTTACAACTCCAAATCAATGGCTACAATATCATTAACGTTACATTACATAAAGGATTTACATATATAGATAAAACCCTAAGCAAGTTGATGAGAACATCCCCTGCACTCTCATGAACTAGAGCATCTAAAATGGTGAAGGTAACAAACGAATCAACTATCTTTGGTTTCACAAGATCCATCTAGACAAACTTAGTAAATGTGGAGAAATCGGTCAAAGTGGTTTCGATCCATATGCTATTTGTTTAACATGAAATGCTTATGAATAACAATTTCACTATTTGGAGGATCCCGCCAATGACCTGGATGTTGTAATAGTTTGACCTTCTATTTGACCGAAGCCTTGCACTCACTTGGAAGATCTCAAGCTTGAACCAAAGGACATAGACCATGTTGGGGGTTATATCTTTAAAACCCATGTGACCATTTTCCACCTGGGCATGCACACATATATGAACCAACGAACTCAAGTAGCGGAACTCCATAGCAGTGCAAGAACTGAACTAAAATTCTTCATAATAAATGCTAGTTTAAAAGCTCATTAACTTTGGAAATATATTAAAGTAAGAAAGAACTACCTTTAAATGCGTGTTGCGAGGTTTAAGGCTTAAAAGCATGGATTTGTAGGATAATAGGGACATGTTTAAGTATAAAAGTGGAATTGTAGTGGAAAAATAGGTGTTTAATTATGGAAAAATGGGAGGTCGACAATCTTCCCCACTGCTATTTTACCCATTGAACGACAGATCTATGTGCTTAAAGATTCTGACAGTACACGTCTCTACCCTGGAAAAAAATTCTCACAGTTTTTGTAGAGGAAAGTGATCTTATGCACCTTGTAAGGTACCAAATATATTATAATAAGCAGAAACATAAATTTTGCAGCAAATACTAGTGGAACAACAAAATATAGAGAATCACAACACCAAAAATGATACCTCTATTGATATAAAGCTAAGTTCACTTTCCTCTTTGAGGGGGCAACCTCCAACAGAGAAGAGCTCTATTACAATGATTCTCAAGAAAAGTCTTTGTCATACCTTCTACTCCTATTTATACTACTTCTATCTTACAAAGAACATTCTAGAGGAAGATATTTCTAGAAGTGAAAGCTTCTATTAAGTCTTCTTACATTAGACTTGTTCACATTATCGAATAGTCCTTAAATTAACTAATGTCAGCCTTTATTACATGGAAAATATATTATTCTACCTATGTGAGGGATTAGGGAGGTTAGATCCCTAACAATAGCCCTTTAATATAATTTTTTATATATCTTTTTGGAGTTTGATTTCTGACCTTGGTATGCCTTAACTCTTCACTTAAAAGGATTTATGAATTCTTTTCATATTCCACTAGAGCATTAAAATTTTCCCTTTATTGGAATTAGGGAGATATGTATACTTTAAAATGACCTTTAATAAACCTTAACCTTTATCTTAAATATTCTTCACGAGTACATGGGCAACGTTCATACCTTCAGTATCCTATAACCCAAAATATTTGGGCCATAGTATGAGTAAATGACAGTGGTGTATGATATGTGTTGAGTTGATTTCTTAGACAATAGCTAGATGACAGAGTGGATGGTATGGTAGCTTGTGGAAGTGGTATGATAGCAGATGAGTGTTGAAGTTGACTCAGTTAGACAATGAGGCAGCTATGACAGTGGGCATACGACAATGGTGGTTGTGGTATGGTTGGTATGGAGTGCAGTTGATGTTATTGGTAGTTATCAAGTTTCTCAATCAATGAAGCTCTCATTCTAATTGTGGTGGAGCTGTACATAATTCCTATTTTCTTATTACTGATTCTATACATTATTTTCTTTTATGTTTCTTTTTCTTTCTATGCTTATAAATATTAGTAGTGGAATAATATTCAACAAGATCTTTAAATTTTTAGATGGCCAAAATCTCAAATGTGTTCAAAGACCTAGAGGTCAGAGAAACTATATATTTTTTTTAATATGGATTAAAGTTGGATAAAAAAGTGTCTTTGATACCAAATAAAATGAACAAAGTTCATTCCTTAATATATAATGAACAACTTGGTTTATAAAATGAATATCCTAAATAAATGGGATAACATAAAAGAATCCATATGTATTAAAATATTATATTGAATAAAATATGAGAGATGATGATTTACAATGACGAGTGGCCTTTGCATTTATAAGCTTCAGGGTGACCTTTCATATTAAATCATATCTTAATGTGATGTACCTTTTCACTATTAATATCCCAAGTTCTTTAGTTTAGGTATATAGTTCTAGTCTTGAGGACCATGCTGCTCTTGAAGGGGGAAAGCATGTTAGAGCCCTACCGCAAGGGTTATATTTTGCATGTTCTATATCAATATCTCTCTTATTTACTTTTCTGTAGTTTATATTTCTTAAATAATTGCTCAATAATCATTGATTTTGATGGTTAAGTACATTACAATGGGTTGCAATCTAGTGGATATGCCAAGAGAACTTGTCCAACAAATTATATAAAAAAAGGAAAAGAAAGTAAAAGATAAAAAGAAAAATAAATCTTCCCCTTGTCCAAGAAAGTGCTTTGATACCACTTATTATTATTCTTGGCCCTTAAGATTGCATCACAAACAATGTATCAAACTATTCAATACTCAATACTTTAAATTCAATATCAAAAACTTTTGAGGTAGGGCAACACTATACAATGATCCTTTGATGAAATCATCAACTCTTCTTCACCGGCCTTTTCAAATGAGCTAAGCTCCAATATAATAATAATCCAATACTTGATTCAAAAGGAGGATTATGTCCTTATTTATAGTTAGCTATCAAACGATAACCATAACCAAACAAGAACTATTTAGTGAGCCTTCTTTAATGAGGCCACATGTCATTCCCTCAATGCTACTACCTTATTGACCTTAATAATAATTAACATTGTGAACCTTATCCAAGTTACATTAAATTGTCACCATACTTATCCTATTATTAACTCTAATTGGCTTATAAATCTTTCTTACACCGGTAGAGAAGAAGATCCTACCATCCGTGTGACTCTTAACTAAATTGGGTGTTCAATAATTTGCTTTGGAAGTAATTTAGTTGCTTGCAAATCTATCACTGGCCTTTGCATTACTAAAAACCTCTACTTTTGGGTTGGATTTCTATTTGATTTGGTCCATATGAATTTATTAGCGACTTGATTGTACTTAGAAATCGAGAGGGAAGCCATTGCACAAGATTCACACAAAAAGAATAGTTTGTATTACTTAATAAACAAATGGAGGTTACATATATAGCATGCAGATCACTGACTCTTTGCAATCTAGATCCTAAGAAAGTGGATCTGATTAGCTAAAAATAGTAAACCTAGAAACTCACAGTTACAACAGTCATAGTTGAAACTCACAGTTACAACAGTCATAATTAACCTAGAAACTCACAGTTACAACAGTTGTAAGCATTATCTCTAACACCCTCCCTTAATGCTTACATTACAAATATCACAATCACAAATTACAAAACATAACAAAAGGTTACAACACAAATTTTGTCATGTCTGTCTCACTGGTCCTCATACGCAGTTACACCCATCTCTGAACTTCATAGACACGCTCTTTCTCTCCATCATCTTCGAGCTACCACTTCATACAACACAAATACAACTGCTTCCGACCATCTTTGAAGTATCTATAGGACCGACGATTCTAAACTACCCCGAAGAATAGTCTCGATACTGAAATATTCAGTAATCGATCTTACAAAATGACCTTTTTACACACACTTACCAACACAATGATAACTCGTAACGGATTAGCTTGGAACACCGAAGTACAACAAAACCTTCTAGCATTTAACATAATTGCTGACATACTCAAACTAGTAATGCATTCTTATAGCACCGAAGCACTCAAGAACTACAAGATTGAATTACATCACCCTGTTTTATATTTGGTTCTTCATAATCATATAAATTTACAAATTACAAACTGCACACCAAATAAAAACATTGAATACTACACACAGATCCAAGAACATTATAGACATCATTTACTGTAAATTTCAGACCTAGCCCCATAATGAGACTGTCTGTGATTCTCGACAACTTCAACCTAGAAATGAATCTTAATAATTTGAGGCCTAAATACTAAACTCTGAAATCCCACAACTGTTGCAATCTCAATTGGAAAAGGAGATAGGATCTGGAATCAATGATGACCACTAGCATATTATTGAAGTCCAGTTTGGCCATTTCTAAATATTTTGTGTTGTTAATGTATGGCATCCTACTCCTCTCAATTATACATTAAAATACTTGAGATTTAGCATGCACAACAGCGATGACTCTCGTGGGTAACAGACTTTTCTCTCTCCGCTGGCAGCGACTCGATCAATACTTATCTCCACTCAGTAGCTACCAAAAGAAATGGCACATCAAATCGCAGGTCAGCACTCCTCACAAGACAAACAACAAAACACACTCACAAAATAAATCTATTCTCACACTTTTACAGAAAATTCAGAAATTCAACACTCCCTAAGGTAAATATGTGCAAAGGATCAGCTCTCAGTCTCTCACATATTCCTAGCCCTCCCATGAAGGAGTCTAAGCCATAACCAGCTCTGATACCAACTTAGAAATCGAGAGGGAAGCCATTGCACAAGATTCACACACAAAGAATAGTTTGTATTACTTAATAAACAAATGGAGGTTACATATATAGCATGCAGATATTTGACTCTTAGCAATCTAGATCCTAAGAAAGTGGATCTGATTAGCCAAAAATAGTAAACCTAGAAACTCACATTTACAATAGTCATAGTTAACCTAGAAACTCACAGTTACAACAATTGTAAGCATTATCTCTAGTTTGTATTACTTAATAAACAAATGGAGGTTACATATATAGCATGCAGATCAATGACTCTTAGCAAACTAGATCCTAAGAAAGTGGATTTGATTAGCTAAAAATAGTAAACCTAGAAACTCACAGTTACAACAGTCATAGTTAACCTAGAAACTCACAGTTACAATAGTTGTAAGCATTATCTCTAACAATTGTCTACTTCATTCTTTTACGTTATTACCCTTCTTGTAATTGTAGATATATTGACAGTCCATGGTTTTACACAACTAGTTTTGTGGTTCAACAATTTTTCATTTGTAGTTGATATGTTTTGCCCAACTAACAGATAATCTTTTGACTCTTTGTTTCTTGGTTTGTCGATTTTTATATTATCTGTTTGTCACAATGAAGCCATGGAAAAAGAATGATCGATAAACCTCTTCATTCTCCAATCCACCAGTAAATGAAATCACTAACAAATGAACTTATCGATAACAAGGTTACCAACAACACAAAAATGACACGCAGCGTTATTAACAATCAAAACCAACGACAGGGAAATCACTGAAAGACAACCAGAGAAGTCAAGTCAGGGATAAACCAAACAATAGGCACAGGGAAATAGGGTTGCTTTTGTTATTTTATTTATTGTTTGTTTCTAGAGCTGTATTCTGTAGCTATAGCTTATTAGTATGAGGGAGATTGTTTATACCGTTTTTCCTAAATCAGATGTTTTAGTAATAACAAACATAAATTTATCTTAATTATCATTCTCCACACATAATAAATCTTAACTTCAAATAAATTAAGTTGATTATTGTCGCACAACCACATGGAAAAATCGAGCCAACAATTTTTCCATGTGATTGTGCGACAATAATCATATCCCAATTGACTTCAACTTTGAAGACAATTTCTATCCATTTGACTCTAAAATCATTATTATTGACGTTAGAGCTAAAAAAAAATGCAGTTACAAATTGATGAAGGAAGCCACAGGATATTGTGCACTGAGCATGACCATGATAGGTTGACGGTTGTAGTCTGAAATCAAAATTTCTTGCACATCCCTTATGGACTGCCATATTCGGTACCATATTCAAGACAGGATTATGGTCGTTTTGTGTAGACCGGGATTTATTCAACCCTGTATAAATCCTTTGTGCAGAACCCTTGCTTTCTAATTTCCTGCCTTTTCCAATGTCATTTTAAACGGTTGGGCTTCTTTATCCCAGGTAGCAGAATTTTAATTAWTTCAATTAMTTCCCTGCGGATCTCAAGAAAAAATCCCTTCTTTAATTTGTATTTTAGAGAGCTTCCCTGTTAGATCTCCTRAAAATTCTTGTGYAACTCTTTAATTTCCAGAAAGAAATATTTTTAGCTTCTGATGGACTGAATGAAAATAAATTTAAACGATACCAGAGATAAGAAACAAGAAAAAAACGGAATGAATATTTAAAGTCTATATTTTAAACAACAACAGATTAATCAGATAGAGATGACAATATGGATATTGAATTGCCACAGATGACGTTTAACTAAAAAGCTGAATTTCAACATACCCAACCTTGTAATTGTCTCATAATAACAGAAATCAGAAATGGTGTCGAAATCTTACGATGGTGAGAGGAGAAGAATTTATAGGATTTACAGTAGCCGTAATATTTTCCATTCTATATCACAGTTTTTCTTGAATCATTTTTGAAGGCCACCACAAATTCAATCGCAGTTCCAATTCAGTACAAGGTGTCGAAGCTGAATTAGTTGTGGCTTGCTGCTCATGCAGACTGTTCTCTGCATAATCTGGCTCAAGTTTTTCTCTTAAACTCTCGCTTAATGCGTTGTAATAATTTTGATCCGCGTAACTCCCATGGGAACTGGAGCTTTGAAGGGAAAACGTCTCCGCGTTGAAGGCGCGGGCAGCTTCGGCAGCTGCTGATTGTATATCAGACGGATCCAACGAAGACGGGCGAGGAAACGTGTTCACTAAATCTGGAAAGTTCAGACAGGCAGCCTTGCCTTTCAAGCATAGAGCAGCTACGTCGTGGGCTCGAGCTGCCATCTGTGGAGTATCGTAGGAGCCCAACCAAATCCTCTTTTTCTTTCTGGGTTCACGAATTTCAGACACCCATTTACCCCATCTCCGACGACGCACGCCCCTGTAGATGGGATATGATCCCGTGCCTTCTGCTTCGCCACAAGCTCTTTTCTTCCTCTTCGACTCAAGCTCGCCCATATCGTTTGCATTTGGTRCAAATCGCTTCTCTGCCATTTTCTGTATTTGAAACYGATCGATTAGGCGTCSAGAGGATCTAATGGATCATATCACCATATCGAAATTATTAYAGCAATGGAGCATGTASAGAAGCCCATGCCCTCTGTTTTACTTCTATTTGTCTGTCCATTGAATTTTGCAGCGTGCTTAATGTGGAATACATGATATGGCGGATCAGATCGCCGTTGCTTTTAAAGTTCGGTGGTTCAATCACTTTCTATGACGCCTGTAAATTCTACTGTAGCTTACCATCGTTTTTGTCTTAATGTGACCCCTTCTTTTCTAATTCAATGGATACTTCCAGCTTGAACTGAGATATCTTGACATCGATAGACAATGTGTATACGTTTCAATCAAGTGATTGTGCGGAAACAGTGGCCACCGCGATAGTACAAAATTTGATTGAATATAAATGCATAGTGAAACAAGTTTTTCTAATCAGAGGTGGATTCGGTGAATTTATATATGAATTATTGGTGATGTTGATTTGGGTTAGATGGATTAACTATAGACTTTCCTTGAATTTGGTGCTTCAGGCTCTGACTTGGGTTAGATGGATTAACTATAGACTTTCCTTGAATTTGGTGCTTCAGGCTCTTGAAACCACATTTAAGGCAGAGAACTTTTCAGTTCAGCCGCTTATACATAATTGCAACATGCATGATTCAATCAATGGATAGTCGGTCTATACCTCGAGCAAAACCCAGAGGTAGGCCCTGAACTGTCCAAGCAAAAGATATATTTAACTGAGTAAAATCTATGATTGGAAGGGAAAAAGTATTTTTGACAGTGGATAGTCACCAACTATGAAGTATCTTTTTGGCAGTGCCAAACTGGAGAACATTATGAATTTATGAATTTAACAGAGAGGCTGGTGCGGTGATCAGTGAAATTAGGTGGTGAGGTCCATCAATTCGGTGAAATTACACTGATATAAATGGACGTCAATTTGACGGTGAAACAAAAGTAACACTGCCCAGATTCATTTTAACCCATAGTTTTTACATCGCACATCTTATCCACACTATACTGAAAGAGCACCGACAGAAAAGGGCCTAATCCTTGGCGAGTTATACTAAGTTTTTACTTTTTAATGCAATATTTTTATGGCTTCAATGGAGGTTTTGTTGAGTTGATGGCCCAGCAAAACTGTTATGACATGCTGGAACCATGAATAAATAGGAGATTTCAGTGGAACAAACAGTGCAGTGCGGAGATCCTGTTTGATAATTGATGTGTTTTGGATAAAATCTTACAATCTATTAAAAGGGAGACTGGAAAGTCCGTCCGCTATGATGGTTCCACTTAACTATTAGTCAACCATGGTTTCCCATAAACTAAGAGTTTTACTGGGCCAAATGGAAAAGTAACCTCTATTGAAGTCCTAAAAAGTACATTTTAGACCAAGGTCAATATAAACCACCAAGGTGAAGGATGATAAGGATACGGGGTTCTTTTTCTGTGAAAGTTTTTAAAGGTTTCAACACGACTTAACAGTTGTACTGGGTCAAATGGACCAGTAACCTGCATTGAAGCCATACAAAGAATGCATTGAAGCCAAAGATATGGGGGCTTTAACTTATTTACTCATGGTTTCAACCTGACTTGACAGTTTTACAGGGCAATTAGACCAACAAGTCAGTTTTACTGGGCAATTAGACCAGTAACCTGCATTGAAGTTGTAATAAGAATGCATGTTAAATAAAGCTTAATATAAACAGCCAAGGATGTGGGACTTTTCTGTGCAAGGAATAATTTTATTTTATTTTAATTTTTTATATAATATTTTTTTTATTGAAATTATATAATCAAAATATTATAAATGAATTAGAAATTATTTTATTTTATTTTTTTATATAAAATTTTAAATTTTATTGATTGAAATTATATAATCAAAATGTTATAAATGAAGTCAGAGTTGGTAATCTTGACACCTTGCTCATATTTATAGATTTGATGAAGTAATCCCATGAAAATTAGTGGAATTTGAAAATGGTACACTAAACATTGCTTTAAATTAGTGGAATTTAAAGATGGTACACTAAACATTGTTCATATTGTAAATGTTTTATCCCAACTCATTGATGCCCAGGGGTAAACATTGTTGAATTTAATTGTGCAATCAAATTTTACAAATTAGCTTAATCAGGGAATTACCCATATTTTTTAAGTCAAATCTATTTAGACTTTTTTAAATAAGTTTTTAAATTGTAGTTTGGCAAATTTAAAAAAAAAAAATACAATTGCAATTTTTTGAGCAGTAATAATTCATAATTTCAATTGATTAAAATATATGAATTTATGGATATAACCATTTTAATTTTGAATTTATCAAATGTTGAGAAGGATCAAATCTCTTGATCTTAAAAGTTTGCACTTTAAGGAATTAGATCCTTCTTGACTCTTCATAAATATTGAGTTAAGATAGATTTATCTTATTTTATTTTATTTTATTATAGCTATAATTTTCTTTTTAGTTTTTATTATTATTGTAATCTATTTTTAATTTTTAATTTAAAAAAACTAAATCAAATTTACCTTATTAACATTATAAGGACATAGTTCAATATCAAATTCATTAACTACAACAAAAAAAAATTACAGACATAAATTCCAATTTATTATCTACAAACAAATAAAAACTACATACATAAATTCCAATTTACTTTCTTAATATTAGTCACTGGTTAAATTTGGCAAAAACTTATAAAAGAAATTGCCAGCAAGTCTTACATAGAACTTGGCAAAAAAATTTAAAAGAAATTGTTATATAAATTTTAGAGAGCAAAGTATAGGATGATAAAATTCCAATTTGCTTGCTTAATATTAGTCGGTCATTGACTTTGGCCAAAACTTTTAAAAGAAATCACCATCTAAGTCTTAAACAGAGCTAAACATAGGAAGATAAAAAAGTATATGTTTAAATTTTGAGTCTTTTTTTTAAAAGAAATTGCCATCTAAATTTTAGAAAGGAAAGTATAGGATGATAAAATTCCAACTTGCTTGCTCAATATTAGTCACTTATTAACTTTGGCCAAAACTTTTAAAAGAAATCACCATCTAAAAAGAGCGCTAAACATAGTAACATAAAAAGTATAGGTTTAAGTTTTGAGTCTTTTTTATAAATTAATAATAAACATAAATTTTCTCTAATAACAACATTACAAAGATTATGGATTCAATGTTATTTGTTTGATAATTACTTCTTATCATAATTAAAGTAAATTAAGAATATTATTTAAAAAAATGTTAAATTTCAAATACTAATTTAAAAAATAAAATTTGTAAAAAAATCTTAATTAAAAATAAGGTATAATAAGGTTATTAAATAAATATTAAATAATTAAATTTTACTGTTTTGTTTTGCTTAATACATTTTCATATATCTTTTATTTTACTTATGAAATGAAATTATATTTATATTTTTTAATCCATATATATATAAAATGAAATTATATTTATATT
The DNA here is from genome assembly GCA_032191745.1 of Picea mariana. Taxonomy (NCBI): domain Eukaryota; kingdom Viridiplantae; phylum Streptophyta; class Pinopsida; order Pinales; family Pinaceae; genus Picea; species Picea mariana. The sequence goes on from JASDQU010738166.1 coordinate 163,914, forward strand.
TTTTGAATTCATATATATATATAATAATGGATGTTAAAAATTGAGTTGTAAAAAATTCATAATAAATGTTCAAAATCTATAATTTGAATGTTTTATATATATAAATATTTAACTAATTATTTAATTCATCTCTTATATTTCTACAATCAATTTAATTTATTTGATAGTTATCCAAAATCAAAATCTATAATCTTATATTTCTACCATCAATTTAATTTATTTGATAGTTATCCAAAATCAAAATCTATAATTTAAATGTTTTAGATACTAACTAATTATTTAATTATTTCTTATATTTATACAAAATCAAACAATAGTATAGTATAGTGATACAACTTTTGAATAACTCATAATAAAGTCTTGAATTGTTTTTTAAAACAAATATGTGTTAAAGTATGAAAATGAGAAACCTTAAATTCGCTAAATTTTCAATAAATACACAACATAAAACCTTGATAGAACCATATAAAATATCAAAATTCCAGCACCACGACAATGGTGTAAAATGAAGAGAAACCTTAAACACCTGATAAAATTTCAATAAATACATAACATAAAACTTTGATAGAACCATATAAAATATCAAAGTTCCGCTATGACAATGCAGGGATATAATTTTCTGCCAAAATTACACAGGAAAACCGGACTGTTGCGATTACTGTGACTTGCACATTTATTGCTTCCGAGTCCCACCCCAGTAGAGACCGGAAAAGAATTAAACAACGTAGCTGTAACTTCTGATGCGAGATTTCCTTATAAGTTGGTGAAAACTGGCTTTCAGTTGCATATTATTTATTTGGAGGATTGCGAGGCAGACTGCATATTCCTCGCTGTCGGCCACTGTAGCCTGCAGCCCGCCGAGCCATTTCCACCGTTATAGGCGCTGTACACATATCCGACAACGTGAACGTCCGTATTACGACCAATATAAAAACGCGAGCCGATTACATCAATCAGGTCATCGTTTTTATTAATTGCATGGATTCCGCAAGATGGACAGAGACTCAACAGAGGTAACAGGTGTTATAATTGTCGGTGTACGCTGATTGGTTGGATAAATTTTCAAGTTACTTGGAATGCCTACTACCCTACCTACAGTACGCTACTGATGTCAAAAACGCACCACGTTAGTTGAGATGGCGTTGATCCCTTTCTCGTGATTAGGTGAAGAATGTAGGGAATATTCTAGTCCTAGTGGATTAGGTGGACATAGCACATATCATTAATAAAGTAATTAAGAATCAGATAAATCTCTATCACCACGGGTAAATTTTTCGTTTGAGCTTAGTGTCATTCCAATATCCGATCCACTTCTTAGCACATTGGGACAGTAGGATAAAAGTTATTGGAAAGTAATTTTTTAACATCATTAGTTTGATGTTTATTTATGTTTCACCTGAATCTTGTTTTTGTTCATAGGGGTTTTTTGACTCTCTAAATTAATTCAAAAGTTTTATAAATCTAGAAACTATAACTACTGAAATCATGAAATTTTATTTTGTGACTTAAATTATCCAAACATAAGCATAATTGTAATTTAAATTATGAAAACATAAACATAATTATAAAT
>JASDQU010738166.1:222550-245695 GCA_032191745.1 Picea mariana
AGGCCATTAGTTGTAATTATACCTCCTAGTCTCCTATATATACCAAGGAGACATTTTCATTTTGAATCATCTTGTACTTGAACATTTAACTGGGGTAAAAGGAGGTTTCCCCCTCGAAGAGGATTATTATCTGAAATTATCTCTTTTTCAAGGCGTTGAGTACTTTTCCTGAGGTTTTTCTAGGCTATATTGATGTTTGGTTCTTAACAGAGAGAATATATAGACCATCCCCTAGGTAGACATACTCAGACTCGGAATGAGAATGGCCACCAAACAATACACTATAGATCCATGATATGAAATGCTAGACCATGGAAACAAAAGAATACACAGTGGATCCATGTCATCCATAGGACCGTAGCCATGAGACAATACAATGCGTATTTACATCATGAACTCAACCCTAGCCACCAAAAAATACAATGTGGATATATGACACAGCATATAGATATAGAGAATACAACAAGACTGAGGAGAGTGCCCCCAAATTCCTCAAAGTACTCATATAAAAATGATATACTCCATCGTAACTCAGGAGGGGATGATGTGAATGAATGATATGTCCCAAACCCAAGGTCTTCATCCCAAACCCCAATGGTATGAATCTACAACATACAAATATATGATTTGATGTCAAGCATGGTAGAAACACCCTAATTATCAGTCATTAATTTATACTATTAATAGTCATGAGGGGACCCATCGATGATGAAGATGGACCCCAACTTACCTAGTACAATCTAGTGATTGTGAATAAAGGATTTGTAGTTGAACACTCATAGAATCAATCAATCAAGAGTCAATGTTGTAAACCCAATGTTGATCACAAGGAGGACTTCCACTGAGGACTACAATCTCCAAGGTATTAGCTGGTTTCTAGATCCCTCTCCTAGATAATTTGTTGAAATTGATAGGAGAATATTCATCAAAGGAGGGCCTTTATGTATCCCCCATCAATTAACATGAAACATACATGGAGAGATCATGGGAAGAGAGATCATCACTAAGTACAACTAACATAGGAATGGATGACTCAGAAAGTCAATGAAATAACAAATGGTTGACTCAATCTCTAACTTCCCTTAAACATATAACACAAAACAATGGTGAATCGACAACAAGACACAAGAGTTGTACAAATAAAGTGTAACAATGAAGGAGGCATCAAAGAACTCTCCATAATGACTAGAAGAGTAACCAGTCAACGAAGTATCTATGACTCATATTACTGGGACATATCCTAGAAAAGATAAAACCTAACTACATGATGAGGACCCAAACAAGTGCCATGTTCAAGGGTGACTTGAATAATGTTTTCATTTTGAGAATAGAATAATGGTGAAAAACCCCCACTCTTTTTTTATTTTTTTGTCTCCTTCATGGTTTAATGAGAATGAAAGATTGATGCAAGTATGATTGGTATCCTTCATGGTTTAACAAGCATGAAAGAATGATTCAAGTATGCTCAATATTATCCTTTTTCATGTCCTTTTACAAGTCCGAAAAAAGAGATAACAATATACTTGGTGGGAGAGAACGAGTGGCTTAACATCATCCTCATATGTTCCAAGCGCATGGAACCGACCTAAGAAAAATGAATGCAAATGGTATAGGAAAGTGAGGTCCACTCTTAACATCTTTTCTCTCCCTAGGTAAAGGGATGAAAACTATAGGCCAATTAATGAAATAGGTTTATGGTCAAGGCTATTGCACAATAGTAATCGGGATATGAGAAAACAACAATGCAAAGGCAAAAAGCATGACACAAGAAACAAATTCATAGGAAAACATTAAGAAACAATAAATGTTTTGGGGAACCCCTACGAGATGTGGCTAGAAAATAGATGAGGAGAGAAGAATGAGGCTCAATCATGAAGTCATGGTTGGGATAAAGGAAGGCTCCTAGACCTACAGGAAAAAACAACATGCGAATTGAATGGAAATCTGGGTTCTAACTAGGGCACCCATGATGGGTAGGCACTGCAGAATCAATTACGATGTGAAAAAAGAGTGGCTAATTTTGTAGTCGACTAAGATCAAACCTAAGGAATAATGCTAGTAGTATGGATGATTAATAATGAAAGCGAGAAATGAAAGGGAAAACCTATCCATATATGCCAGTTTTTGAACATGTACCTCAAGTTTGTTGGAATTTTCCATATTCTTAAAATATTCCCCATAATCTTGTCAACACATGTAAAATAGATTTTGGGGGTCAAAATGCATAGTGAAATCTCAAAAAAGAAAATATTTTTGGATTTTTTGGATATCAAATATGCAAAACAAAAGAACTCATAGCACACACCTATGTACAAGGAACTATGCATTCTAACAATTCACGCAAAGTAGAGCCCATTTCTAGGCTCCGACCAAGGATCTTTTTCATAATCATTTGAACCATGGGCCGATATTGGCATCATATGGCTTATCATGTCAGGGCCATGCAACATAGGAATGAATTTATGCATATGACTATAATCATTGCGAGTAGTCTCACGAGCTAGGTAAGCTCCTTGATGAACTCCATCAAGACATGAAGGAAGTATGAAACATGAATCTTCGATGGAAAGGGTAGTAGAGAATTCAGTGGCAAGTTCTAAAAAATATAAACAATGAGGAAAAGGGTTAATACTAGGGGTTTCAGTGGATTCCTTGGAAAACTCCCCCATTCCTAAGTCGCAACTCATTATGCTATCTCTCATCGGTTTCAAAGTAGGGAGGATGGATTCTTGATGATGCTTATCTTCCCCAGGCTTAGATATGGAAGCCATAACTTCCAATATGGCCTCATTTGAAGGAAAATCAAAATCAAGGGAGTCATGTGAACTAGGAGAGTCAACATCCCATATGAGATGATTAGACCGATCACACTCCATATAAGGATGGAGTTGTTGACCAATATTAATGGATGTTGATGGGATTTCTATATCGATAATATTGACCATAGTAAGCAGCATGGACACTCTATATGATTCAACATCCTCAAGGTGAGGTACCACACAAGGTTCAAAATACAAAAGGTGTCCAATGGTAAATGACAAAACCATGTTGATAGGAGATACATTGGCAGTGGAAGATGGTGGGGGAAGGGAAAAAATTCCCATCAATGAAGGATATTTGAACATCCTCGCACCAATGTTGATAAAAGACAGTGTGGTATTATTGACAAAGCGTACATTTGACCCTGCATTGGATCCAAGGTCTGGGGTATAGAACACAAGCTGATCAATATTCATGATTTTCCCTTGGTGAGGGAAGCATACGGCCCTAAAGATTGATGAGACAAATTCATTCATCTCATAGAGCCAATGATTGATCCAAGTGGATCTCGGGGGCCATCCACCTTTTCCACTGAATCAACATTTCAAGCATATGGTTCTGATAAACCATGATATTCAACCTTTTGATGGGGAATGGAATGTAATGCTATCTTCATTTGTTAATTACAGACATCATGTAATGATTTCCTAGTGTTCTTATGTACATGCTTAGAGAATAGTGTTAATGCACCAGATCCCATTAGAACATCATAGTTAAGTGTGCTCAGGATAGAGTAGTAGTGGGATGGGTGACCTCCTGGGAAGTCCTAGTATTTTACATGCCTATGGAATTTTATAAACTTAGGCTAATTTATCCCACATGAAACATGGGAATTTTTCTCCTCTCACTATCTCATATATAATTGAGGTGAAGGAGGCCCTTTAAGAAGGAAATGGAGTGTGATGTAAATCTTGTTGTGAATGAAGCATAGCCAACATCCCTTTCTTTTCAGAGATAAGCTACCCCATTCTACCAGTTTGTGTTCTACAATTGTTTTCTATATTATTCATTAATAGAAGTTGGGCTTCACTGTATTTTTGTGTTCTCTTCTATATTTTTGTTTTTTTCTCATTTCATTCTCAACATAATATAGATTTGTGGTATCATAGCAGTCTTCTCCTTGTCATTTCTTAGAGTAGGTCCCCAATGAGATCAAGGTATAGAGATTTGGGTCTTGATATAGTTTCACTTGAGGAAAACCTCTCTTGCTAGTCATGTGACCTCCCATTGCAGAAGAAAAGAGAGATGACAGAGCAGGAGACTCTTTCAAGACGTTGTTAAAGGAAGACCTTGTGCGACAGAGGAACGAGATGACAAACAATTTCGCTCAAATCCTTCGAAGACTACCGATGGCGGTAGCCGAGGCATCTTCAATAAGAAACCATTTCGAAGGTGCAACACCCTTCAAGGTACAAGTCAATTTTGATATCCCCTTATTTGAAGGCCAAATAGATGTAGATGCTCTAGAAAAATGGTTGAATATGCTAGAAGGTTATTACTCTGTCCAAAATTTCTTCTTTAGTGAAAAGATCACCTTTACACTCCTTAAATACCTTCCCCATGTCAGATCTTGGTGGGAAGGTTAATGGGAGAGGTACACCACATATGAATCTACATCATTTAGGGGAGAACCCACTTGGGAGGCCTTTGTAGATGCCCTAAAGGTGAAGTTCTACCCTATCAGAAACTATGATGACTAGTACTTGAGATGGATGACTCTATGTCATAAAAGAGATTAGATGATACCCGAGTACACTAACATATTTCATACCTTGAGCTCAAAGTTGTGTATCAAAGACTCTGAGCGACACCTGTATTTGAAGTATCGCAGTGGTCTGCATAGGTACATACAAATATATATGGATTTCTTGGACATCTCCTCATTGGGAGATGCTTATCGATATGGAGTCAAAATTGAGCAAAAAATCAAGCAACACAGTAAGTGGGATTTGAAAATATGCCACAAAAATATCATGGAAAAGGCAACCCTAAATCACAAAACGAAGGACAAATAAAGGAATTTCAACATCAGGAGAGCCAGTCCAAGATGCAGGAAAAGAATGGTAATAGGAAGTCTAAGAAACACACCAGAAAGTGGTGTGAGTTCCACGATAGCCCTTGGCACAACACTGATGAATTTCGTTCAAAAAAGTCATTGGTGGTCAAGCTCAAAGAAAAAGAATCAGAACCTGACTCAGACTCTTATTCAAAGCACAATAAAGAGAAACATATCATCGATGGAGAACCCACTTCTACCATCGCACCCACAATAATACAACCAAAAGAACTAGGGGAGTGCCTCTTCCACTAACATATGTGGGTAAATGGGACCCCACTGAATTTGATTGTTGACAGTGGGAGTTAGAAGAACATGATCTCAACCGAGGTTGTCAAGATATTGAAGTTGCTAATGATTCCACACCCCCAACCATACACCATCGGATGGTTGATCCCGGGAAGAGACATTTGTGTCATCCAACAATGTCTCTTGTCCCATGGCATCAAGCCCTTCAAGGATGAGGTAGTGTGTGATGTTTCCCCACTTGAATTCTGTGATGTTCCTTTAGTAAATCCTTATATGTGGAAACATCACACTATCTATGAGTCTCGGCCCTGCAGTGTCATTATTACTCTGGGAGGTCAAATCTACATGGTACAAGAGGTAGCTACAACTATTTCCACTTCATTGATATCGGAAAAAGAATTCTACAAAGTAATCTCTCAGACCAAAAAGTTTTCCCTCTTCACGATCTAGTCAGAAGGTGAATAAAAGGTCACTGTGACCACTATAGCCTGAGCCCAAGATGTTTCTATCCAGCAGAAGCAAGTCAACAAGATTGTAGAGGAGAACAAAGAGAATGAGAGTCTTCCATATGTTCAACATAGCTCTATTGGCCACTACCCTTTTCAAGTGTGCTTGGGGTTTCAACCATTAGCCCCTAATATTGATATATCTCTTCTTGTTGCATCTTCACCCGCAGATTCCTCCCACACTCAGACCAAGGAAAATCATGCAGCCAGATTTTTTGAACGGATCCAACACCTCCAACAGGTTCATGAAATCCTTCCACAAGAAAAGTATAAGAAAGAAATATACTTCAACAAGGAAAGTGGCTCACCAAGGTTCAGATTCAGTAGAAGTTTATCCATCTCCTGAGGGAACTTGACACAATTGGGGCCATTGCTTCCTAAGGGGGGAGGAATGATACAGGTGGATCTTGACTAGGTATAATTTTAAGTATGGAAATTTATATTAAAATGTAGAAACATGGGCTAATCTTACTAGTCCTTAATATGCAAAATGTAAAATGTTTGGCGATAGTTTTGTAAAAATATTCAAATTTATAAGGATTTAATATAGCTTCTATCAAATATTGGTGATTTTAAAGGTAAAATAATTTTATTCTATGGAATTTGGGCAAATCATTTTTTGGGAAAAACCATGGAGAACTAGACCATTTGCGAAATTTAGCCCCTAAAATCATCTACGAATTCTTAATGACCATCCACCTTTTCCACTTAATCGACATTTCAAGCATATGGTTTTGATAAACCATGATATTCACCCTTTTGATGGGGAATGGAATGTAATTCCATCTTCATTTGTTAATTACAGACATCATGTAATGATTTCCTAGTGGTCTTATGTACATGCTTACAACATAGTTTTAATGCACCGGATCCCATTAGAACTTCGCAGTTAAGCACACTCAAGCTAGAGTATTACTGGGATGGGTGACCACTCAGGAATTCCTAGTATTTTACATGCCCATGGAATTTTATAAACTTAAACTAATTTATCCCACATGCATCATAGGAATTGTTCTCCTCTCACTCTCTCATATATAATTGAGGTGAAGGAGGCCCTTTAAGAAGGCAATGGAGTGTGATGTAAATCTTGTTGTGAATGAAGCGCTAACATCTCTTTCTTTTCAGAGATAATCTAGCCCATTCTTCTAGTTTGTGTTCTATAGTGTTTTTCTATCTTATTCATTAATAGAAGTTGGGTTTCACTGTATTTTTGTGTTCTCTTCTATATTTTATTTTTTTTCTCATTTCATTCTCAACATAATACAGATCAATTTCTCTCAAGTAACAGATTGTACTCGTGAGTTGCATCCACAACCTCCATGAAAATAGATATACTCTTACCAACTAACTCGATGGGTAAAGAGGTGATGATTTAATGAGGATGGAACATGTGTCCATCGAATTATTTTAAAAGTGTCATAGATGCAGTGATCTTAGGATATCTAAAGGCCTTACACAAGAAAGAGACATGATGCAAGTTGAAGCTCCTTCATCCACCACCATTAGTTAGATGGTTTTCCCTATTGATATCACTATGATATGGAAGGAGGCATGATGGGAGAGCCTACGGGTAACTTGATAAGAATCAAAGGTTATAAAACTCGACTCTGAGAGATCAACTCTACCTATGGTAGACAACAAGGATTTTTATTGGGTTAGGTAGATTTGGAGGAATTCAAGTGCAGACATGGAACATGGTTCATGGACCAAGTCTTCCGCAACACTATGGTTGTGGGAAACCATTTTTTTGGGATTATACTTCATACGTCAAAGAACACCCTTCAGGGGGAAAAGTGATGTTTCAAAAGATGGCTTCTCAATTTGAGGAGGGCCACCATGATGGGAAGAAGATGCTTCTTTTGGCGCACCATGGGAAGGTTGGGATATGTCATAGTTTTCTTCCCGAGTCTACAAATTAACCATTTGGTAACACAAAAATATGGAAACATTTGAGGAAGACCCCTCATGATGAGGGGTACATGACATGCTCCCTTGCGAAGGGGCATGATTTTTTGTAGCCATGTTTTGAGGTTGAGGGGGGGGGAGGATGGGTTAATACATCGAGCTACTGGGAGGCTTACTATTGTGCCAAAAATATATGGACCTCATCCTTTCGAGGACACTAGTGAGTAGATATTTCCTCCAAAAACATCATGCAGGGAAAACAACTCTTCGTTTTCTCATTAGTGCCCCCCTCCTAGGTGTTCTGGGTGGGGGAAGTCCCTATCTCAGTGTTGGAATTATTTTTCTTATTCCATTTCTTTTTTCCTCTAGGTTTCTCAGGATTCTTAAGTTGCATGGATTAAACCAAATTCACCTTGGAGTTCTAAGGAGGGATTGTAGTAGTTTGTGCACTAGTGCCAGAAGATGATGGATGTGATGAAATCAACATATGACCCATTTGGTCAGCTAGTTGGTTCACATATGCAAGGGAAACAAAACCAACCACACCATCGGCATGGGGTCCTATGTTTGGCTTCCATGGATCAGTCAATGAACTAGAATCATTTGGAATAATGTCATAAAGTGTACCCGACTATGAATAAATCAAACCCAAGTGTTGGGAACACAAAATGGCCTTCTCCTCAATGGTTTCACCAACCATAGCTACATCTCGAGAAATGGGTAGTTGGAGGGACTCTTTGAACCACTCCATAAGGATTTTTTCCGGGATCTAAGTCTTAATCATCCTACGTCGTCGTCTCCACTCATGTATATGATCGAAAATGTGAGTGGAATTATCTTGACACAGTGAATTCAAGAGTCAAGTTCCTATCTCATACTATATGGGAAATTGGTAATGCAATAAGAATTCATTGAATATTCTAAAGGAACCACCCTTTAATTCAATGTACCATTTGGCAACAACTCTGCTCAGGGATATCAGGAAATGATGCATCCTCACACTATCATCCATCAATGATTTAGATGAATACCATAAATGGTATGTCATGATGTGTGTGGAGGGGTCCTCTCCTAGATATCCATCAAACTTTAGAATATTTGAAGGTATATTGTAAGGAATTGTTGGCCATTATTGGTCATGGAAAATAGGGTCATTCATCAAATGAGACAAATTAGGTAAGTATGATTTTGTGAGGAAAGGAAATGATGCAAAATAATATTGGGAAGGAGTTAAGGACTATGTTTTCCTATATGGACCTTGTCATCCCTCTATATTCGTACTGCTAGAGTGTTGAGGAGGTTTCAAAGAGTAAATTCCCCAAAGAATGGTGGCACCTCCAAGAGCATGACTTCCCCCAGAACCAAGCATGCCCCCAGGGGGGTTTTCCCTGGGGGTAAATGTGGACCCTCTAGGAAAAACATTCCCAAATTTAGTCCTAGGGAAGAAACCCCCAGGACTCGATATGTTAACAAAGGAAAAATATCCTTGAGGTGAAAAGTGTCCCCCAAGGGATGTGCCACTAGGAAAGGGTGTACTAACCTAAGGAAATTTGAAACCTCCTGATGTGATACTGGCCCTATGATGACTAGGGATAGCCCCAAAACCACTATAAATATTCCACCCAAAAGCTACACCCACACCTGACGATGTTGATATTCTCATAGGATTGGAGAAGGTGGGAGGAATTCCACCTCCTATGCTGAAACCAAGGCTCATCCCCCCACAAAAAAAGGATCTAGAAGTGGGCATCCAAATGGATGGGATGGGTGTAGGAAGGCTATGTATATTGATGGATGGAAAGGATGACACAGTTGGCATCCCACAGATCAAGGGACCTGTAGAAAAATGGTATGGATAGTGTAGGTCCAATGGATCTAAGAGAAAGTAATGTGGACATCACCAGGATGCCCCCTAGGTGATTGCCCCCAGTCCCACTTGATGATGGGATTGTAGGATCAGCTACACTATATGACACACTGGGTCCTGACATGTTGGGAGGATGACTAAACAAAGAGAAAGGATCACTAAAAATTCCCCTTACTTTGACAAGTATAGGTGTGTTTTGCTCAGTCAAAGGAGGACTAAAATTTGGTTGAGGACTTTCGTCTACCACCTCCACTTCGACCAAATTGGTCTTGTCAAACCAAAGATAAGACCCTTCAAATTCCTTTTCACATATATTGTGTTGCTTTAGACGTGTCTACACATTTGTAATAGGCTCAAGTCCTCATAGTCGATGGGACCGACACAATGATTCAGCCACGATGAATGTAATAAGTGAAAATCCAAACATCATTCAAGCTAAGGCTGACCTAGACTCAGACTCAAAGAGAACAACCCTAATGAAATCTAGGATAACAACAAGAAAACCAATTAGCTCAGGAGACTTTTGAAAATGAACCCTATGGGGGAGATGAAGTCCCCACAATATTGGCTAGTGAAGGTATGAGGAGAAATTACGATGATCTACACAAAATAGCCTTAACCAATGCAAGTACCCTTTATTAAGGAAGACACTCTTCAGGGGAACTGATACCATGAATGAACGTCTTCCCCAGGTACTACAAGCATGTCCCACCCGCAGTCACCTCTGTGGCTACCTAGGAAAGGTCACTAAGGCTACCACTTCTCATTCAATGGTCGGTAAAACAATCTTAGGTTAGACTGCACATTAGGGAGGGGTAACTAATCTTGAAGCTTCAAAGGTGTTAACCGAAAAAACCCCCATATATGTAGAAATCGAAGCAATACTAAAAACACCAAAACAAGCAGAGAGGAGTAATATCCCTACTTTCCCTAATGTGACCTCATGCTTAACTCCTATGTTAGAGGAGGCTCCCAACACACTAGTTCCAATAATTGATTTAACACTCTTTAATGACTCCTAAATTTCATGTTGTGGCCTTGGAGAGTTTACTCTCCAATCCTATTCCAAGGCCCTAAGCCTATCTAATGTTGGTTCACTATAGAAGAAAAATGTCTAATGAATTTTAGATTATGCATTTATTTTAATGGTTTTTTTTAAATCCAAGGGTAGAGGATAAAAATTTGGTGGTGTTATGAATTGTGACCCAACCAAGCAATGCAAAAATGATAATGCAATTATTTCGCATCGATGAACTCTAGCTATGGGAGGGAGAGAGATGTTTTCCTTTTCTTTGCAAACTTTAAAAAAAAAACCTCACACACATAGACAAACCAAAAAATGATTCAGATCTGAAACCAAACAATGATCCTACTACACTCTTTCACTAATGCTCCAAAAGAAGTCAAGCGTGCAACAACTTTTTATCTTTCTCTTTTTATATTTTAGCTATTTTTTCCAATTGTAATGCAAGCAATTCCTCATCTAAGCAGGAGTACAAATGAAAAAGGAAAAACTAGCAACAATCGGCAAGCAAAGGGGTTGTAGGAAATTGGAAATGATGCTAGATCATCTTACTCCAATGTCTCTACCAAGATCTCACCCAAAACTAACCTAGGAGGATAGATCTAGTAACAAATAATAGTGACAAAAGGACAACTAATGAAACCAATGAAAAATACCACTTGATCTCTTCATGTCAATTCGGTTCTCTGCCCAACTTCACTAAAACTCTCAAACAACAATAGAACATATCCAAGAGATGGAAATAAGCCACAAAAATGCACTCAAACAACACTTAAAAGAAAATTATGTGACCAAATGACTGAAATAAAGAAAAGAACTATATCAGAATAGACCATTGCAAGACCCTATTGATCGATAACACAAACTAACCTCAAAGGTCTAGGTTTTTCTGCAAATTTGCAGCTCTAATATATCATCATGGGACACAGGATAGTTAACCAGTGAGGTTCATCTTGGGATTCCTATGATGCAACCAATGATGATATGAAATTTTTTGTTTTTTAGGAAGATGGATTTGTTCTAGATATTCTAGATCTATGTCAGATATCTCAGATCTATTGGATCTAGACTATGAAATAATCAATGGAAGAAATTCAAAAGAAAATCACAATCAAGTAGAGGAAAGGATTGGCAAAGAGACTCAAACTAGAGAAGAATTCTTCCTCGATATGGTTGCTAGTTTTGTTATGGGAGAAAATATCACAGGGATATTGTTGAATACACAAAACAATCTCCCTAGTATTAGCCTAGTTATCCTAGACAGAAGAGGGTTTAGAGTTCTATGGTTTCTCTAGATCTAGATTCAAACACATGGATTCATCACTAACCTAAGGAGTGGTGAAAATTTCATACCTTTCTATATAGGTTGTCCTTTATGTATCCTGGTTGTTGCATACCTGAAACTCCAACTCTAGGATCCATAATCTACTTCTTGCACACAAAACATAAGCAATTTCTCTCTACCCCTCTACTTAGGATTATAATCCTAGATATAATTTCATTCTAATTAGATCTATAATACAATTAATCATATCTAAAAATTCATGAACTGAAAAAAATGATATGGAGGAACACCAATGATCTATTATATTATTATAGAGAATTTACATGAAGCATACCTTAGTGATGATGAAATTCTCCCTTGACTCCTTTCTTCTCCCTTTATATTCTTGGTGAGGATAGGCTTTTGAATTTTGGCTATGATGGATAGGACAAGAACCTCTAGAAATGGACAACATAACAATACTTTTGATTCCTCCTCCTTTTTTCCAAGACTTTCATTTGTTATATAAATGTTTGGAGGAGGCTTGGGAGAGATTATAGATCTTCAAGACACCACTAGGGCCTTGAATGTTGTGACTTCCTAGGCCCTTTCCATGAATATACAACTCATCTATCTCATGTCTCCTAGTAACTCCTCAAATCTAGGATTTTCAGGGGTCATCTCTTGTTGAACATTGTTGTGATGTGATGGTGATCCGGATTTTATGAGCAGAATGAAATGAATACAGATTATTAACAGGTTCTTAACACAAAATAATAGAGATACAGTAAAACTGGTTTTCTATTCAATAACAAAATAAGCTAAAACTGTAAAATGCAGCGGAAACAAGCTTGTTGGAATGGTGGTGGCTTATCTCTGAGAAGAGATGTGGTGACAGGGTGCATTCGCAAGGAGAAGGTTGAAATGAGGCTCTGAAGGCATTTTTACAATAATCAAGAATGCTAAAATCCCTATACATCCAAAAACCTAACCCTAGGAGATGAAGCGCCAAAAGTCATGTGGGCCTCATTTGGGTAAGTTAGTACATCAACTTGTCGGTGTCGTAACTTTCACATACGATCTCTGTTTTAGGCATGTGATAGCCCATCGGAAAGGTATCATCAAGGAGATTCATTTTGGGGGCTCAATCATGCCTTCGGCTATCTTTGAGGAGATTGATCCTGAAAAACCTTCATTTAGGCCCTCAAAATGGCCCCAGAAGTTAAAACTGCTAAAAATAGTAAATTGCCAAAATTGTCATAAAACTGTTTTGAGCCAGTTGGAAAAGGTGGCTGGCCACTGATATCCATATGGATCAATCCTCCCTCTTTAGGAAGCAATGGTCTCCATTGCGTTGATGTCCCCCATCAGATGATGAAATTTCTGTTGAATTTGGCCCCGGGTGAGCCACTTGCCTTGGTGCAGGAGATGACCTGCTTTGACAACTTGATAAAGTTGGATCCTTTGTTGTCGAGTGCCCTTGATTTGTCTGTCCACAATTTGATCATTGGATGCCTGTTGTAGGAAGTTGGGGTTGAGCTTTGTTGGTGTCAGTTTTTCTGTTACTTCTTAGGTGTCTAATAATGGTGGGAAATAAGGGCAAAGGAGATCCACGTTGAACACTAGGTTCAGAACAAGGAAAGGAGGAATGTTGAGCTCAAAATAATTATCCCCCATGACCTTGGTGATAGTGTATGACCCATAATGGAGTGGGAGAATATTCCGATGGGGTCCTGTAAGGCGTTCTTTCTGCAAGTGCAACCAAACTTTGTCGCCCACCTGAAACTTATGTGGCACCTGATGTTGATCATGGCGTTTTTGTACTTGTCATTGGACTTTTCTAGGATATCCTAAACCTATTGGTGGATGCTTTGGATCCACTCAATGAACCAAGTGTCTTTGTCAGCTTCAGTTGGAGCGAGAGATGAGTCATTCGAGGTGACCACAAGGGGAAGTGAAACATCTATGGGTCCCAATGGTTGGAATACCAACCCCACTTGAAAGGGGCTATGGCCGGTTGAGCTATGTAGGGCTCAGTTGTAGCTATGCTAGACATAGGGAAGGCTCTCATCCCATGTGGGAGGGTGCTTTGAATTATACATGCGAAGGACATGCACAATCATTCGATTTACAAGCTCGGTTTGGCCATCTGTCTGGGGGTGGAAGGCCATGGATTTGGTGAGCTTGGTGTCCAGCAGTGACAAGAGGCTCAACCAGAATGTGCTGAGAAATTGACTATCCCAATATGACACAATGGTTTGTGGGATTCCAAAATGTAACCAGACTCGTTCAAAGAAGATCTTGGAAGTGGCCTCTGCTATGACGCTCTTCTTGCAGGCAACCATAATCGCCATCTTAGAAAAACGATCAACAACCACAAAAACACAGTCATTTCCCTGCTTGGTGGAAGAGAGGCCCGACATGCAGTCCATTGAGATGGATTCCCATGGCCTGTCAGAAGTAGGAAGAGGGGTGTATAGGCTCTATTTCTTAGTGGTTGGTTTGGCAATAGCACAGGTAGTGCAGGACCTGATATATTTTTTGACCTCCTGTCGAAGTTTCGACCAGTAGAAATGTTTTTGTAGCATCGCCATTGTCTTTTCAACGCCAAAGTGTCCTGCCACTCGACCATAGTGGGCTTCCTAGATTAGCTTCGCTTGCTCACTTGATGGAACATAGATATGGCCCAGATGACACAACAACCCATCCTAAAGATGGAAATTATCAACAATTGTGTTTGTACCCAACATTTGGTAGGTGGTGGCGAAGTCAAGGTCTATCTCATAGAGTTGGGGCCATCTAGATGTCTCATGGATAGAAGAGTATAGCACCGTGGTGAGTGCCATGACTGGCAGTCTGCTGAGGCAATCAACGATGTGATTTGTGCTTCCTGTTTTATACTTGATGTTGAGGTGGAATTGCTGCAAGTATGTGGACCACTTTTGATGGCGGTCATACTGCAATTTTGTCTGTGTCTGCATGAATTGTAGTGTCTTATGATCAGTTTGGATGACTATCTCCTTCCCAAGAATGTAATGTCTCCACTAGCAGCATGATTGCATAATGGAGTACATTTCTTTGTCGTAAGTAGGGTACTTACAGACAATATTTGATAGTGTCTCACTATGATAGGCCACGGGGTGGCTGTGCTGAGTGAGAACGACGCCCACAACATAGAATGAAGCATCTATCTTGATATCAAAAGGATGTTGCAGGTATGGTAGTGAAAGTACTGGGGTTGAGCACAAGCGTTGCTTCAAATCATTGAACGCTTGTTATTGGGACCATCCCCATGCAAATTTAGCCTTACCACCACCCCTATTTATTTGGCTGAGGGCCCATGCAATATGGGAGAAACCCAACATGAACCTGCAGTAGAAATTGGCAAGGCCCAAGAAGCTCTAAAGCTCAGTGAGTGTTGTTGGGTCTGGCCAGTCACGGATGACTTGGATCTTGGATGGATCTACGTGTACGTCATGTTGGTCAATGATGTAGCCCAGGTAATGGACCTTGTCCATGCCGAAGGAGCATTTTTACAAGTTGGCATATAGCTTGTGCTATTACAGGGTGTGCAGAACCTGCTAAATATGCTGCAAGTGTTTGGCCCAAGTCTTGTTGTAAATTAGAATGTCATCCAGATACACCACTAAAAAAGTATTATTGAATGGTCACAGGATATCGTCCATCATCCTCATGAAAGTGGCTGGAGCATTTGTCAAACCAAAGGGCATGACCAACCATTCAAAAAGGACTTTCTTTGACTTGAAGGCAGTATTCCATACACCTGTCTGTTTTATCGGGACTTGGTGGTAGCCAAACTTCAGATCAATCTGACGCAGACCCCCGACCCTCGGGCCAAGATCTACGTAGGATCATTCTAAATATGCCATGAATGAAATTGAATTTTTGAATCCTCCATAGGGAATCCCACACACACACCATAGTGTTTTCCACAGGTCCTTATAGGTATGCCCACGTGATCAAACACTAGGCATCAACCCAAATCTCTTGAACAACAATATGATTGCGCCCTTTGCCGCATCAAGATTTTGGGTTTCGCGATATCGCAATTCCTGTTGTCGAGTTTCCTGTCTCTACGACCTTCGAAACTCGAAATGCCGAATTGCCAAAATCTTTGGCCATGTCCTCCTCCATAGTTGTGTCGCGTTTCGCGACTTTGGGAATTATGGAGTAAAGAACCCTGACCTCTTGTCTTTGAAATTGCAGAAATGCTAAACCCCGATGCATTCAGTAAAGGTTGGCTCCCCAACAAAACTTTTCATCGATTCGAAGTTTTGGACTTCGCAATTTCGTGAATCTGGATGCAAGACTCTTGGTTCTTCAACCTTCAAAACTCCAAAATGGTCAACGAGGATTGACTCTACCTATTAACAAAAATGTGCCACCTATCCTTCCCCCTGTACTCTGTTTTCCACGTGGATTCTTGCCACCTGTCCACTCAAGATTTCCGGATTTTAGAACTTGAATAACCCTTCGACAACCGTTCCTCTATCACTTCAAAACCCTGAACTCCAAAATCGTGCCTTCGACGGGATCAACGGCTATAAGCCCTCATTCGATCCGATGACCCACATTATTTCAGGCTTCTGGGTATCGGGAGTTTGAAACTCTCGATCCTAAAATGCTGCCTCCTTTGCTTCTCGACACCTGAATTGCTGAAATCCCAAAATTTCATGCCAAAATCCTGTCGCAACTCGTGACTTCGAGATTTTTTCTCCACTAGGCCTGACTCCTTGTCATCAGGACCCCCGAAATGCCAAACTCTGAAATTCTGAAATGTTGAAAATTCTACGCCTCGTCTTCACACACAATAATCCGTTTCTTGATTCAAAATCTCTAGTGACCAAGGGATTTGGCTTGCACTCCGGACTTACAAACCCCAATTTGCCGAAATGATGTTGATGGCTTGAAGGTCATGATCAATGATCCACGTTGAATCTTGAAACCAACATAATGGGTTCGTATAACCCTTATCCACCCTACAACTCCTCTGGATCCTATGGTCCTCGTGACTTTGGGAGTCCTCCATGGAGAATTTTGACCATTTGATTCACTCCTTAATGAATCTCTGACCAAACTGACTTAGCATCCTTCCACTGAACTTAACTTCTGCGCAATGATTCAGCTCCCCGTCTTCCTTTGAATACTTCAAAGGCGCTGATCCTCCTGAGATGTCTATTTCAACCTCAAGTCTGGAAAGGACCCATGTACGCACTCTTTGTGGCAATCTTTCAATTACTTCTATGTATTTGATTCTTCGACTCTGTGCACTCTCGGCAACATCAGTCTTTCACTCTTCAACCTTAATTGATAAATTCTAAGGCTTCAACTAGCCTACGCACACCTTGCACGGCTTCTGTGCTTCACCTGCACTTCTCCTGGAATGAGAACAACGGTATCCTTCTTGAGCTTTCTGAGATAAAACTCAGAACCCTTGTCAACGCACACCTTGCAAACATTTCACTGCACTCCTTGCAGGAACTCTCTTAGAAAGAGAAACAATTGAAACTCATTCTTCTCTCTCAGACTTCATACATTCAACATGAAATCATACATTCAACACATAATAACAACAAAGACATAACAGAGAGAATAAAACAACTGTAAGCATACCATTCAACATATGTAAACAAAAAACATCATAACACCATGAAATATGAGTCAAAGCTTCGTATATTAACTCAAATACTCATGTACATGGGTTCTTCTCTACAACTCTTTGCTACGGCTCTCTTTTTCTTTTCTGTGCTAATGATACAATAATACAAGAGTGAGGGTGTCTATATCCATTTTCCCTCCTACACTCTAAACTGTCTAATCTCTTAATTCCAATCTACCTACTTTCATTAACAGACTTAAATGCCTATTACAATTTGACAAATGGGAGTAATCCCCCCGGATCTATTCATCTCTCCTAGGTATAAATGCAAAGTATGCCTTCTTCCTAAATATTACATTGATGCTTTTAAGTTCAAAATTCAAAACGTTGTTCATAAAAATGTTCTCTTGTTCCATCTGCGCGTCCAGCTGCTCCTTTGGCTAGACGCATGCTTTTGGCTTTGTACGATGCTCCTGCATCATACTCCCTTGCTTGAAAATTTTCATGAACTCCTGTTTATGAGCTCTTGCATGATCTGTCCATGCTTATGAATTTCTGCTTCATCTTCGTAACTAGCATCTTCAACTGGATGTCCCTTCCATTTGACCAAGTATTCAAAATACTCTTTTCTCCTGGATTTTTTTCTAACCCTCTTATCAATTATGCTTTCCATTTGTGGCTTTTCAGCTACAGGCATTTGTTTTGTCCATTGAATGTCTTTCTATTCCTTCTCTGCTCCTACTTTCTCATCTCTGTAAGGGTACAAATCCGCAACATTGAATATCCGTGCGATTCTGATCCCGTTGGGTAATTCAATCTCATATGCGTTTGCCCCAAATTTCCTTATGACCTTGCATGGTCCAATATTTTTCATCTTTAGTTTGTTATATGTTCCCCTTGGGAACCTTTCCTTCCTCACATGCGCAAGAATCAGATCACCAACTTCAAATTGAAGTTCTCGCTTGTGTTGATCTTCTCTCTGCTTGTATTCTTGACTTGAACTCTACAATCGCTCCTTGACTCGACTGTGAAGCTCTGTCATTTCTTCTGCAAAGTCCTCTGCACTAGCACTCCTGAATTCATCTTGTTCCGAATCTTTCAATTCAGAAACTCCCCTTGGCTGCATTCCATATACAATCTGGAATGGAATCTTCCCTGTGCTTCTGTTAAGTGAATCATTGTAAGCAAATTCTGCCTATGGAAAAATGTGATCTCACTGAATGTGGTGTTCAGTCACTAAGCTCCTTAGAAAATCTCCCAAGCTTCTATTCACAACTTCTGTCTGCCCATCTATTTGAGGATGATATGTTGAGCTAAAAAACAAACTTGTCCCCAAATTTTTCCATAAGGTCCTCCATAAATTCCCTATGAACTTGGTATCTCAATCAAACATGATACTCCTTGGCAAGCCGTGAAGTCTGACAACTTCCTTGAAAAAATGGTTCGCAATATGAGTTGTGTCACTGGTTTTCTGGCATGGTACGAAATGTGCCATTTTTGAAAATCTGTCGACTACCACAAAGATTGAATCATAGCCTCTCTATGTTCTTGGTAGTCCCAATATAAAATCCATGCTCACTACATCCCACGACCTTTCTGGTATGGGTAATGTTTGATATAACCATGTGTTCTTCCTTTTCCCTTTTGTGTGCTAACAAATCCTGCATCTGTCCACAAATTTCTTAACATCTGTTCTCATCCATGGCCAAAAATATGAGCCATTCAACTTTGAGAACGTCTTATCATGACTGAAGTGTTTGGCCAATCCTCCACTGTGTATTTCCTTTAGCAGGTTCTCCCTCATGGAGCATTTTGGAATACATAGCTGATTTCCCTGGAATAATAACCCATCTTGGATCATATACTCGGTCCATTGCCTTCTATCCCTGAGAACTAGATTCTCAGATGCCTCATATGCCTCCTTAAAATCTAGGTCATTCCTATACATTTCTTTGAGGTTATCAAAACCCAAAGTCTTGACTCTGAATTCCTGCATAAGCAAACATTTCCTGCTCAAAGCATCAGCAAATTTGTTAGCAGCTCCAAAAATATGCTTAGTCACAAAAGTAAAATTCTGCATGAATTCAACCCATTTAACATGTTTTTGGTTCAACTTCTCCTATTGAGTCACGAATTGTAAAGCATGATTATCACTGTACAAAACAAACTCTTTAGGAACCAAATAATGTCTCCATTTCTTCAGTGCTTGTATGACTACATAAAATTATTTTTCATATGTTGAGTACTTGATCTTTGCTTCATTCAGTTTCTCACTGAAATATGCGATCGGCCTGTCATCTTGGCTCAAGACCGCTCCAATTGCAAATCCACTTGCGTCACACCTGACCTGGAATGTCTTGTTAAAATCTGACAAAACCATAATTGGTTGTTCTGTGATCTTCTTCTTCAGTAGGTTGAAGCTCTTCTCTGCTTCTTTTGTCCAATGAAAAGATTTATGTCTTTTCTTCACCGTATCCATCATTGGTGTGCTAATTCCACTGAAGTTTCGAATGAATTTCTTGTAGAAACTAGCCAAACCATGGAAGCTTCGAACTTCAAACACACTCTTTGGCGATGGCCAATTCTTAATTGCATCTACCTTTTATGGATCCATCCTCAACTCATTTGTAGAGATAACAAAACCCAAATAAATGAGTTATGTTCTCATAAATGACGATCTCTTCATATTTATCATCAATTTCTCTTGCTGTAATCTTCTCATCACCGCAACTAAATGCTTTAAGTGTTCTTCTTTTATCTTGCTGAAAATTAATATATCGTCAAGATATACAATGACGAATTTCCCTATGAAATCTTTCAGGACTTCATTCATCAACCTCATGAAAGTACTAGGTGCATTCATTAAACCAAATGGTATGACAAGCCATTCATACAACCCCTCATTCATCTTGAATGATGTCTTCTATTCATCACCTTCTCTCATCCGAATTTGATGATCCCTGCTTTTCAAATCAATCTTTGAAAAAAACTTTTCTCCACTCAAGAAATCCATCAAGTCGTCCATCCTTGGCAATGGAAATCTGTATTTGATGGTAATCTTATTGATTGCCCTTGAGTCGGTACACATTCTCCAGCCTCCATATTTCTTTGGGCTGAGCACTGTCGGAATAGCGCATGGACTCAAGCTTTCTCTAATCAATCCTTTGTCCATTAAGTCCTATACCTGTCTCTCAACTTCTTCATTTTCATGCAGCGTCAATCTGTATGCGGCTTTGTTTGGTAAACTAGCTCTAGGTATAAGTTCAATACGATGGCTTATACTCCTGGTAGGTGGTAATGAAAAAGGTAGTTCGTCCACTACTATATCAACAAATTCTCCCAACAATTCCTGGATCTCTTCTGGAAAATCATCTATTCTCGTACTGGTCAAAACAATCTTGGGCTTTCTAACCACAATAAATTGTGTGTCTTCCTTCTCATTAACCTCCTTAAGAATTTCCTTCCCACTCATGAGAAGTACAGTGTTTCTCATCTCTGTTTTCAATTCTGGGTTCTTAATCGGTAGCAACATGTGTGTCCTCCCATTCTTCTCCAGGGTATACATGTTCTTTCTCCCATCATGAATCAAATTCCTATCTTATTGCCATGGTCTACCTAGCAATAGATGACAAACATCCATGGGAATGACATCACATAATATTTCATCTTTATATCCTCCTATTTTAAATTCAACTAAACACTGTTTAGTGACATTTACCTGATGTCCTTTTTGTAGCCACAAAACTCTGTATGGGATTGGATGTACAACAGTCTCCAGCTCTAGCTTTTCTACCATCTCTGTAGATACAAGATTGTCTGTGCTACCACTCTCCACTATGAATTTGCATACCCTGTCTTTGGTTTTGCAAGTAGTCTGAAATAGAATGTTTCTTTGGGTTGGGTTCTCTGCCTCCTTCTCCGGCTTCAAGATAAATTTCCTCATCATCGAAGATCTTCTGCCCTCAGTGTCTTCTGCCTCAACATTCCATCCTTGAGCTTCGGCAATGTGAGTTTCACCACCATATTTTTTCTTATCTGGACACTCATAGGATTTATGTCCAATATTTCCATAGACTAAGAATTTTACTTCACCACCTCTACCTCTTCCTCTTCCTCTAGCTCGAGGAAAAGTATTTCTATCAGCATACTGCCCTCTCTGTGAGCTTCCTCCTCTCTCATGTTGAGTTTGAGGTTTCTTCCCCTCTTCTTTATATTTCTGAGTTCTGTCTTGGGAGATTGTTTTTCCTCTGGCTTGACTTCTACCTCGGCCTCTTTGACCTTGCTTCCGGCTCAGCTTCTCTTCCAATTTCAAAACTATCTGATAAGAATCTTCCACATTTCATATGCTCATCATGCTCATCTCATATTGGATGTCATATCCTAGACCATTCATGTACCTGGCAACTTTTTCATCATCGCTTTCCTGATGTCCTGCTCTGATTTTTATCTTGTAGAACTCTTGAGTGTATTCTTTCACTGACGTCAACTTCTGTCTCAAATTATGCATCCTCCAAAACAAAGTGATTTGATAATCCTTGGGTATAAATTTGGATTTCCTCTTTGCAACCATTCTATCCTAGCTTTTGATTTTTTGCTTGCCTTTGCAGTGTCTATCTGCCTGCAATTCATCCCACCATAGTGCTGCATGCCCTTTAAGTCTAGTAACGACATGTTTGACTTTCTTGTCTTCCTTGACATCCTCATAGTCGAATTACTTGTCTAGAGCTCTAATCCAGTCTAGAAGCTCTTCAACATCCAAGTTTCCCTCATACATGGGAATCTCCATTTTTTCTCTGGCACCTATCCTTGCAACAACCCTGAATAGGCGTTCATCCACAGCATCTTTGACTGCAACTTCTTCTCCTTCGTTTCCAGCTTCATTTTCACTTTCAACTTCGCTGATATCCCCAACGTCAACTGTGCACCTCTGTGCTGTCTCCATGGCATCAAGCTTGGCACGTAACTCACGCATTTCTCTTTCTCTTGCTGGATCAGGCATTGGCATTGGCCTGTCTCTTCTTCTCGGCAGCATGGATGTAAAATGTTTCCTTGTTTTCTCTGCTACAGAAAGAAAAGAACTTGTTCTAGGCTCTGATACCACAATGACACAGACCCCCGACCCTCGGGCCAAGATCTACGCAGGATTGTTCTAAATCTTCCATGAATCAAATTGAATTTTCGATTCCTCCACAGGGAATCCCACACACATACCATAGTGTTTTACATAGGGCCTTATAGGTATGCCTGCATGATCAAACACTAGGCATCAACCCAAATCTCTTGACCAACAATATGATCGCGTCCTTTGCCAAATCGAGATTTTAGGTTTTGCGATATCATGATTCCTGTTGTCGAGTTTTCTGTCTCTACGAATTATGAAACCTAAAATGCCAAATTGCAAAAATATTTGGCCACGTCCTCCTCCACAGTTGTGTCACGTTCATGACTTCGGGAATTATGGAGTAAAGAACCCCGACCTCTTGTCTTCGAAACTGCCGAAATGATGAACCCCAATGCATTCAGCAAAGGATGGATCCCCAACAAAACTTTCCATCAATTCAGAGTTTTGGACTTCGCGATTTCTCGAATCCATCTTCAAGACTCCCGGTTCTTCAACCTTTAAAACTCTGAAACAATCAATGAGGATTGACTCTGCCTATCGATGAAAATGCGCCACCTATCCTTCCCCCTGTACTCCGTTTCCTACATGGATTCTTGCCATCTATCCACTCAAGCTTTTCATCTTTCAGAACTTGAATAACCCTTCAACAACCATTCCTCTATCACTTCAAAACCCCAAACTCTAAACTGGCGGCTTCCACGGGATCAACGAC
>JASDQU010738166.1:262441-278948 GCA_032191745.1 Picea mariana
AACAGAGATACAGTAAAACTAGTTTTCTATTCAATAACAAAATAAGTTGAAACTGTAAAATGCAACGGAAACAAGCTTGTTGGAATGGTGGCGGCTTATCTCTAAGAAGAGATGTGACGGCAGTGCACATTTGCAAGGAGAAGGTTTCAATGAGACTCTGAAGGCCTTTTTACAATAATCAAGAATGCCAAAAACCCTAGACATCCAAAAACCTAACCCTAGGAGATGAAATACCAAAAGTCATGTGGGCCCCGTTTGGGTAAGTTAGTACATCAACTTCTCGGAGTCATAACTTTTGCATACGATCTTTGTTTTAGGTGTGTGATAGCCCATTGGAAAGGTATCGTCAAGGAGATTCATTTTGAGGGCTATCATTTAAGAGATTAATCCTGAAAAACCTTCATTTAGGCCCTCAAAATGGCCTCAGAAGTTAAAACTGCTAAAAATAGTAAATTGCCAAAATTGTCAGAAAACTGTTTTGAGCCAGTTGGAAAAGGTGGGTTGCCACCGATATCCATCTGGATCAGATGGTCAATTATTGTTTTCCACTATGTGTCCAACGATGATCTCCAAAAAGGGATCAAATATTAGGAAAAAGATTCATTTTGGCTTACATCCTCTTCTTGATTCCCTTCTAGTATGTAGGGTGGAAATTAAAGCTATAACATGCTTCCATCACACAACAAACTCCTGGAGGGATTTTTTTCTACATTCCTCTTCTAGGATCATTTACTTTCTTTGATGGAAACAACCTTTCGGTGCCTACACATGCTTTCATGAACATCTTTAATAATTAATTATTATCATTAATCTATGTGCCCCAATATTAGGCACATCTTCAATAATTAATTATTATGATGCAAGATAGAAAAAAACCATTGGAATGTGTCTTCCCTTGTCATCAGTATGTCGTCTATGTTGTTGGTGATGTAGACCTATTATTCTACTATCTTTCCTTGAACCAGATATGTAGAAAACTCCTCATATGCTAGAACCTTCACCCTCCACATGATTCTCTTGGTTGTTTGGTTTCTAGGGTGAAGCTCTAGATGATTCCACCAACACTTTTCTTCCCTATGTCCACTCAACTTGCAATGGTGAAAAATGTTTTTGGCACCGTGGCATGGACTTAATGATATACTCATTTTATCCCCATTCCTTTGAGTTTGTTGTTGTTTTGAAGAAGTCTTCTTATCCTTATTCCTATGAAAACATTCATGGTTGTGGCATATAGCTTGCTTCTCCCAGTAGCTTTCCTCATAATGGCCTTTATTTATATAACATGAATATGACTCTATGTACTAATAACTGGTAATGTTATGGTCTCTCTTCTTGCAACAATGACAAACAAGGCATGTCTTTTTTGATGTATACCTCATGTTCTTCTTCTTCTTCTTCTTGATATCGATGATATTATCTTTTTTTTTCTTTGAGTGTAGGTGTAGGTTCAGTCAAGGATCTCTTCTCATAACTTCCCTCATTCAATATGCCATGAGAAGGATGAGGTGGTAGTGAAGTTTCACCTTCACTTACTAATTCTACTCCTTCTCTTAATGAGTAATACAACTCCAACATGTTTTTTTCCTTTACAAAAATGGTCTTCATGGTCAAGGGTTTTGCATGTCTTCCATCAAATCCCAAGCCTTCATGGTTGACCCATGGTGTAACCATAACGGGGATCATGATGAATTATATTCTATTTATTATCCCTTGTCCATAATATCCCATCTTCCTTTGGAGTTTAGAGCCAATTCTTGTAGTATGCTTCTCAATTTCACCAAGTTACTCTTAAGGAATTCCTATCAAAGGTGAACTTACCAAAGTGGTATTGGTCATAGTGTTGGTTGAGGCGGTGGTAATTGATAGTGGCCTTGCTTCCCATTTATCTTGGATAGTTTTTTGGAGCTTCTATAAGGCATCCTCCTTCTCTTCCAACTCTTTTTTTGTCTATGACCACATCTGAGTGAATCTATATTATTTCCATATATCCAATTGGATGACCATCCCACCAAGGTGTACAAGTTGTGCTATGTGCTTGTCCTAAATTTTCATGACTATTGTGAGGGTTCCCTAGCATTCTTCAAACTTATTCTTGATAAATGGAAGAAATTATATATAGGTATCAATGTGCTTCTCCATCACTACGATCCTCTTGTTGCACATATGAACTTTCTCTTTCAATTTCTCATTCTCCTCCAAAAGTTTAGAATTGTTGGCCCTTGAGTCTTCTAACTTCTCTTTTCTTTATTTACTCATCATGAGATCTATTATTTTCTCTTAAAGTTTTGGAAGATTTCCATAGTCAAGGATGCAATGTCTTTGATACCATATTATTCATAAATGAGGGAACTATAGCCCACTTACTTCACCAACACATATAATATGCCAAAAAATTCTTCTCTTTATCTCAATACTTTACATAGTTCTCTATCTCCAACATGTCTTCTAGTATTGTTCCTTTGACCTACACAAGATCTCTATCTTTCATAGGTTTCTAGTATCATCATTGTTGTACAAGGATATTTGTTCTTTTGAATAGCTACAAAATTAGGTTATTGATGAAAGTATGTTTTAAACTTTAACTATGTCTTCCTTATGAATGTCAGGCCTCTGCTACATGTGAATCCTCTGCTCTTAAATGATTATCTATCTTATCTGTTCAATGTATTGTGAAAGGTCAATACCACTATCCATCATAGTCTCCCATGGTTTCTCGTTACTCTGTCTCTTCCATTCACTAGCATAGATATAGAAGAATGCAATAAAATTCACGATCCCAAAGTCCTTCAATATTTAAACTACTAATCTAATTAAATGCTTGATATTGCATACCTCTAATCTAGTATTCGTATGGAATATACATCTATTTTTCACATGTTGTTGATTTGTGTGTTTGTTGTTGTTCGTAAATGTCCTCATGGTGACACATGCCCTAAATTTCATCGATATCTATGTGTTATATGTCATAAGAATTGTTTACATTCATACATGCTAGCAATAAGGGAGGAGCATATCAAGTAATGTCAACATAACCAAAAGCACTAGGAAGCTTTGTGGATCAACCAAGATTTTGTTTCATCCTTGTAGAGGTAACCTTCTATTTATTTATGTTGTTAATTTCAAATTCATTGAGCTCAATTCAGAGTGTCTCAAAGTAGTGGTTATTATTCAATTTGTTGATATCAACATGTCATTCGTCTCTAACTGATCAAGTCTATGAAATTTTCCATCGAATATATAAGTTGATCTAGGGAGACCAAATCGACCAACAAATACGAAAAATTGACTAGATAATTAACCAAGTCAACTAATCCAAGATATAGGTCAACTCTACAACCAATTCAAAGAGTAAGGAGATTAATCCAATAGAGATGAATCCAATCAGGGATATAAGTCATTTTCAAAGTGAAGGAATTGACTAGCAAGTGACTAGTTGACCAAGTGGGAGAGAAATAGAACAACAAATGAAATTTATTTAGATACCAAGGGAAATGAATCAATTAGAAACAATTCAATCACTCATGGGAATAATGTATCATCCAAGATTCACTAAATTCTACCAATAAATCTCACACTCCTTCAACATATGTGTGCAACCACTGTACATCCCATATGGCCCGTGTGTAAGAAGAAACCAGAGCAAATGAAGAAATTGATTGTTAAATTTCCCAACAAATGAATTAAATCACCCAAGTGAAAGAAAATCAACCAAGATATGAGAAATTCATCCCAACAGTGACCAATTCAACCTAAAGAGAAATGAATGACTCCCTCCAACCATGTGAAGTCTGTATGGATGTGTGGGTGAGAGGGCATTTTCCAAATAGGATTTAGTTCAACCAATGAAGAATATTTCACCCCCAATCAATAAGATTACAATCCAAAGGACTTCTAGTCTACTTATCCTTGTAAGTAGACTATGTTTTCAAGTACTAGCCATACAATGCAACCATTAATGAATGTCAATGGTATTACTACTGATTTCCTCCATTATTCGAAGTTAAATATGGAAACCAAACTAATAAATTGCAATGGCCATTTAATGTCAATCATAGATTTATAATTTTAAACTAAATCCCATGGAGGTAATCATTGAGTTGTTATTAAACTTCATTTACACACAAACAATTAATTACACGCCATAAAATAACTAGGCATCAATATAACATGAGGAAGAACAACATCAATACTAAAATTAATAAATGAAAACAATGTTTACCCTAGAACCTAGAAAGTAAAACGAGCTTTGAATGGGGCTTAGTATATTCATCTCGACAATCTTTGATACAATACATTCATGTCTTCCTATTCCTCCTTCTCTATTGGCCCAGAAGTTACCCCTTGAGAATGAGAGTGAAGGAGGAAATAGTGACATCTAGGGGCTAATGGAAATCAAACAACCATGCCCCTTCACTTCCTATTC
Source organism: Picea mariana (assembly GCA_032191745.1). NCBI lineage: Eukaryota > Viridiplantae > Streptophyta > Pinopsida > Pinales > Pinaceae > Picea > Picea mariana. The sequence goes on from JASDQU010738166.1 coordinate 266,865, forward strand.
TCACCCTTCTCTCCTATTCAAATTTTCAAATACATTTTATTATGTATTTTCCTCTCACATTCTTATTTTTGTCTTAATAAACTTTCACATTTACATTTCTTTACGAATTTTGCGAACCTTAGTTAATTGTTGGATTTATTTATAGGTACTAATTCTTACTCGCATTCAATGGTTTAGATCCGTTTTCGATCACACCTCCCAATTGAGAGGCATTTTGGTCTCCAAAATCTAAAGGAAACCAATCTAGATCAATGTTCCTTTTGTTTGGAATGTGGCTCTGACTATAGCTTCTGGAAATAGATACGAATCTTTCTCTAGATCATGGAGCTTGCTACTATTTCTCATCCTTGGCTATGTCTCTGGCTCGCTTGTTCCTACAATGAAGAATTATACTCATTGACTCTTATCTCTAAGAAATCTCTCGATCCAAAATCTAGACTCAACATCCATTCCCATCTCCCTCTATGTGTTGGGGACAATCTATCTTGGAAGTCATGAAGCAAAGTTGAATGTTTTTCTTTTTGTTCAATACAACCCCAACATGATTCCTTAATGCAACAAATCCTAGAGGGAAGTGTGACTACATTCATATGCTAGTTTCAATTGATTCTCATCATGGAAAAAACCCTCTAGTGCCTCCATGTGCTTGCAATAACATCATGGAGTTCTCAAAAAATCCTCCAAAGGTCATTAATCTTAGTACACCAATCTTTGGCACATATTCAAGAATGGATTCTTCTGATGAAATATAGAAAACGATAATTGGAATGTGGCTTCCATTGTCATCAATCTATTTTCCATCTTGCTGATTATGCATACCTATTGTGCTAATATATCTCCTTCGACAACTTCTGCAACTTGGATTGGAGATGCAGTAAAATATTTATATTCTAAAATGTTCACTCCTTGCACTCTTCTCTTGGATATGTGGTTTCTAGGGTGAATCTTTGGATGAAGCCACCGACACTTTTCTTCCCAATGTCCACTGAACTTGTAATGTTGGAAAACATTCTTGGTGTTGTGGTATGTGTAGAATTCCTGCAGAAACCCCGATAGATCTAGAATTCTAGTTAAATTGAACACAAACAATTTGTTGATATTCAAGAGATGAGAGAAAGTTTTTTATCCATAAATCAGAGAATTATATTAATAAAAAATGAATATACATGAGCAACCATCCTCAAAAAGAAGAGAGGAGGTGAGTATATAGAATTTCCAACATAGAAATTCTAGTCAAAAAAAGCTAGAAATAGCTAAAATAGGTGTCATAAGCTAAGGGAGACCACATAGTTCGACCTAGACCACTAAATATACGTGTCACACACTCATTAATTTCCACAATATTTAAGTGATGCGCATTAGCTAGCTTAAGTTCACTTAACTGACAAGAGAAGCAGTTCCAACTCACTTAACTGACCCGAAATAGTAGTCACTAATAATAGTAACAGCAAAAATCATTAATTAAGGAATAAATCTCCCACTCAAAGAGGAGGTGCACATTCCCCAATAATATATGATTTTTTCATGGGGGATTTGGAATAAATCAAGGATAAATCAAGAATAAGTCAAGAAAAATCAAGAAAATCAAGAACACAAAGTTGAGTCTTGATCTAAAATTAGCAATTTTCCCTAAAATCTAGGGATGAGGTGCCCTTCTTCTCTATGTGGAAAAATTAGGTGATATAAAGTGTAAATGAATGTATTAACCAAGATATAAGAGTCTAGGCTAGGTATAAACTAATGTAAGTTAGGGATATGCTCCAACAACCCCCTTAAGCCTAACTATAATGACAAAAAATTTGAGTCCCGACAACTTGGCCATTTTAGGTACTCATTACATAAAAGAATTCCTCATGAAAAGAGGAAAGAGGGAAAACCTCGTGGGAAACCCCCCCCCTCCAAAAGAGGAAAAAAATGTTGAGTGGCCAAAAGTGACCGACTCAGTTGTCTCCACCACTCCAAGCATAACTCTCAGTTCTGAAAATTTCTTTTCAGTGAAGGACTTGGTGAAGATGTCTGCAACCTCAGAGTGTGAATTTGGATCTGAACCAAGTGACATAGAGAAATGTATGGGAATAAAAGGATCTATGGCAGCCATGGATTTAGGAGCCCCCAAAAACTGTGATCTAGTCCTTCTTGTATCCGCAGGATCACCGACTAGTTCACCCGCATCTTGTAGGGTTTTCTCTGCCCAAGTTGGCAACTAAGTTGGAGAAGCCATGACCTGCTCCTCATCCTTTGTATCAGACTTGAAAGGATTCTATAATGGATTTTCTAAAGTTCTCGAATAATTTTCTAACTCCTCCTCATCAGTGACAACAAGCGGTTTCTCGACAGGGTGTTTTGAAAAATCATGCAGTGATTCTTCTTCAAACTTCACACTTCGAGCTAGAATGAACTTTTCAGTGTGAGAGTCCAGCAATATATATCTTTTTCACCTTCAGGATATCCAAAAAATATTCATTCAACACTTTGAGGCTCCAAAGCCTTCCTCTTATCTATCGGAATGTGAGCCCATGCTCGTGAACCAAAAATACGAAAGTGCGACACTTTCGGTTTCTTACCGATCCAACATTCAAAAGGAGTGGTGCCTTTGAGTGATTTGTGGGGAAATTGGTTTTGAATGTATGCTTCACAATTAATATCTTCAGCCCATAGATTGGGAACTAATGATTTCGACTTTATCATACAATTTTCCATCTCTTTTAAGGACCGGTTTTTCCTCTCCGCAACACCGTTCTACTGTGGTGTATATGGCACTGTGTGTTGTAGTTGTATACTGATTGAAGGCTATGGGAATGGGCCCGTAATGTCACCGTGAATCATCCCAATAGGTTAATAAGCTCTATGTTCCTTCCCTTTGTCAAAATTTTTCTCTGGATGCTTGCCAAGAATGCATCCTTGACATACACCGCTTGTGAATTTAATAGCTGGCAATCCTTCTACCATGTTTTCCTTTATAAGTTGATGCAAGTACTTATAGTTTAGATGGAAAAATATTTCATGCCATAACCTGATGATATCATTAGATTGTGTTAGAAATACAATGCTAATAGATTTAGGAACAAAGTGGGAGAAGAAATACAAACGAGAACCGTGATCTGCAATTCCATGTGCAAGCTGTGAGCCTGTGGAAATGTCGGTAATCACTGCGGAGTCCGGAGCGAACTCCACCTTCCTTCCAGAGCCGGAATGAGTGATCTGATATATCAAGAGAATATTTTCAGACAGCGAGGGTACATGAAGCACATTTGTGAAACAACCCCCTTCAATATCAACAATTTCTTCTCCGCACACCTTTGTGGGTGTGGCATCTCCCAAGTAAATTGGGGATCTGGTGCTTTCTTTGATGGAGAAAAATTTATCTTTTGATGAAACCATATGGTTCGATGCACCTAAATCAAGGATCAAAGCTGATGGAGTGGATGTGACAGCCATTAAATCATGACCATCTCGGGAGTCCCATTTTGTTATCATCTTTCTTCTTTGCATTTTCGAGCACCGTGAGATTGTGCTGCTGCAATTTCTTAGCCATCTCATCGATAGTCTTCCTCATGAAATTTTCTTCGAGATGAAAACCTTTGGAACAGTAGCTTAAAAGTGTTCTTTCCTTTTTCTTCTTCTTACCCTTAGGCTCATAAGAGTTCTCTGAAGATTGTGCGAATCTCTCCTTCTTCGATTTAGGAAATTTACCCGTTCCTTTTTCCTTGTCTTTTCCACTTCTCTTTGGAGCATCAGTAGCCACAAGTGCTTGGTTCTTGGAACACTTGATGGCACCCATTTGGACTAAATTATCTTGATATTGAGTCAATTCTACAATGAAATCATTCAATGGAGGAATTTTCCATTTTTTCTGAGTCAATTTAGATGCTTGAAAAGACGACACAAATATGAAATATTCAGGGCATAGTTTTGAGAGAATTGAAAGGATGAGTTGTTCTTCCCCTTTCATGACTCCAAATGAATTAAATTCAATGAGGAGGGATTTGAACTTGGTGAAGAATTCTTGTAGGTTTTTGAAATGAATTGGACTTAGGGATATGAGTTCATTCTCCAGTTGATGCACTCTCATTGCATCCTGCTTGGCGAATAGTCCTTCCAATGTGGTCCAGACCACATCGGGAGCAGTGGCTCCACTGACATGAAAGAGGAGATATATGGAAATTGATAGGCATATCATCCCAATTGATTCATATAATTTATTGAAATACTTTATCTTCTCCACTTCCGCAGTCGGTTCTTTCTCCATTCCCATTGTTACCCGGTAAAGCCCTTTGCTTCGGAGGAGCAGAGAGATCTCTATCTTCCATTCAAAGTAATTGAAAGGATTTAGAATGAGTTTTTTTGGATGAGAGAGATGATCCATTTATTCTTTCTGCACCTCCGGATGATCTATACCTACAAATAAAACCGTGTACAATCCACTAGATTCAATCTAGCTCTGATACCATGTCGAATTCCTGCAGAAACCCTGATAGATCTAGAATTCTAGTTAAATTGAACACAAACAATTTGTTGATATTCAAGAGATGAGAGAAATTTTTTTCTCCATAAATCATAGAATTATATTAATAAAAAATGAATATATATGAGCAACCATCCTCAAAAAGAAGAGAGGAGGTGAATATATAGAATTTCCAACATAGAAATTCTAGTCAAAAAAAGCTAGAAATAGCTAAAATAGATGTCATAAGCTAAGGGAGACCACATAGTTCGAAATAGACCACTAAATATACGTGTCACACACTCATTAATTTCCACAAGAGTTAAGTGATGTGGATTAGCTCACTTAAGCTCACTTAGCTGACAAGAGAAGCAGTTGCAACTCACTTAACTGACTCGAAATAGTAGTTACTAATAATAGTAATAGTAAAAATCATTAATTAAGGAATAAATCTCTCACTGAAAGAGGAGGTGTGCATTCCCCAATAATAGATGAGTTTTGCATGGGGGAGTTGGAATAAATAAAGGATAAATCAAGAAAAAATCAAGAAAAAAAAAGAAAATCAAGAACTGGGAGTTGAGTCTTGATATAAAATTAACAATTTTCCCTAAAATCTAGGGATGAGGCGCTCTTCTTCTATATGTGGCCAAATTAGGTGAGATAAAGTGTAAATGAATGTATTAACCAAGATCTAAGAGTCTAGGCTATGTATAAACTAATGTAAGTTAGGGATATGCTCCAACAATATGGACTTCTTTAGATAGTCCTTTTCTTTCCATTCCTTTAAGGTTGTTGTTGGTTTGGAGAAGTCTTCCTGTCCTACCTCCTATGAAAAAATTCATGCATGTGGCATATGACCTACTTCTCCCAATAAGTTTTCTCATGATGGCCTTTCTTTCCACAACATGAGCATGCCTCTATGTACCAACAAATGAAAATGTTATGGCCTCTCTTCTTGCATAAGTGATAAACAAGGAATTTCTTGTTTGACGTAGACCTAATGTTCTTCTTCTTATTCTCTCCCTCTTTGATATTATTTCTTGTAATTTCACCCAGCTTAACCAAGGAACATTACTATGTGGAATACGCATAAGTTCAAAACTTTCTTGCTGGTCCATTTCCTGTAGCTTACCGACTACAATTTATTCAAATTTTTAACCAAATTATGATACCAAAAGTTAATTTGATATAAATCATTATAAATGATCATGAATGAAACTAATAAACTCATTCAAAACATAAAATAAACCATTCACAGAAAACAAAGTTAAGAATAACAATTAAGTTCATGAAATAACTCATAAATAGATAAACACTTATCTTTTAAAACGCTTTTGAAACCACTTGCTTGGGCATGAAGTTTCACCCAACCATAAACTTGTTTCTCCAAATATCAACAACAATTCACCCTCGAGATAAGGCTAGGAATCCATAAGACAAGGGTTCCTCTCACAATCCACTCAGAGATCACTATCACACAACCCACTTGTATTCTCCTACAACTATCCCAAATTTCTTCCATCTCTCTTCCTCTTCACCTACCAAGCCCAAGAAATGTACCCCTTCACTTCTCTCATTCCATCAGGTGTCCCATTCATTTATCAGGGTCTCTATGGCATAGGCAATCGAGAATATCTCTGTTGGAAACTCAAGGGAACTCACTACCATGAAAACTACCAATAACCAGCAACAATAACTTGTTGTTATAGTGCAACTCACTCAAGATTTCACTCTTAGGGCCTTGTTCGACAACACTAGTGTTCCAAAAGAGGATGAACACCTTTAGTAACCACTCACACAACCAGATCAAATATCAACATGTCAATGTTTTTCATGTGGTAAAACCTCTAAATAGAAACATCCACAGCCCCAACCAACGTGGCCACTTGGAGAAATTTATTAATGCAAAATAAAAATTTACAGAGATATTTACAAGATATTTTGTCACAATTGATCATGATTAAATGACCCTCCATGCTATTTAAATAGATATCATGGACCAATTGGGTGTCAAGCCATGGATCAATGCAACCATTCAGATCGAGGAGAATATGAACCATCAGATCACTCTATGTTGGGAACATATCATGACCATCAGATTTACTAACTACAAATGCATACTAATGCATAATAAAGAAACACACTAAGAAATACATTCTTACCTAATGAAAAATTATACCAAGTTCATCGTAACTAACTCCCAAGTGTCTAAATATTCTAACACCCCCCCTGAAGGATAACTTGGGATAGGATTGAAGGATTTACAATGGTGACACAAGAGGATAAGGAAGGATGAATTACAACCTATCCCCCCTTAATGACAACTTCCTAAACTCCTAACATAGATCAAATTTTGGAAAGCTTCACTTATGTAAGAGACTTTGTGAAAATGTCTGCAACTTGATCATATGTAGGGAAAAAAAGAACTTCAATAACTTGATCATGAATGAGCTTTCTGATGAAGTGCATGCGTGTCTCGATGTTTTTGTTGCACTAATGTTGAACCAAGTCTTTGGTGAGCTTGATGGCACTATGATTGTCGCACCAGAGGGTTTTCATATGTTTCTACTGGAGTCCAAACTCTAAAAGGATCAATTGAAGCCATAAGGATTCTCAACTTGCATTAATCGCTCCTTGGTACTCTACATCTGTTGAAGAAAGAGAAATTTCCTATTGTTTCTGATAGGACCAAGTGATAGCTCCTGAACCAAGGCTAAACACATAACCTACTTTAGAATTTCTATAATCAGGGTCAACGACCCAATCTGAATCAATCAAACCAACCAATAAAGGAGTCCCCTTAAACTATAATGTATCTCAAACTCAACTATATCCTAGAAATAACGAAGTATTATTTTAGTTGATTTCCAATGTCTTTCATGGGGTGTTTGCATATACTGGGAAACAAGACAAACCACAAAGGAAATATCAGGACAAGTACGATTCAAGTATAAGAGGTTAACAACTAACTGATGGTACAAAGTAGAATCAACTTCAGAAGAAGTATAGGTGGCCACAATTTTGACTCCATACTAGAAGGGAGAAGGGGATGGTTTACAATCTTCCATGTGAAAGTGACGAAGAAGGTCACAAGAATACTTAGATTGGGAAAGAAAAATTTATTCCTTGGTTTGAAAAACTTGGAAGCCAAGGAAATAGTGCAAAAAGCCTAATTTTTTCATTTCAAAGTTCTTCTTAAGGATGGTTTTCACATGTTTTAACACTTTTGGGTCACTACCAGTGAGGATAAGGTCATAAACATAAAGAAAAAGGATTATGATATGGGTTCCTATTTTCTTGGTATAGACATTAGGATTATAATGGCATCTAGAAAATTCGATGTCAAGAAGAAAGTTGTCCATTTTCGAATACCAAGCTCGGGGTGCTTGCTTAAAATAATAAATATATTTCCTAAGGAGAATAATGAGGATTGAGTCATTATGGACATAGCCAGTAAGTTGTTCCATGTATATTTCTTCTTGAAAATCCCCATGCAAGAAGGTGGATTTTACATCCACTTGATGGACCTCCCATTTATGTGAGGCTGTGAGGGCTAGAACAAGGTGGATGAAATTTATTTTACATACAGGGGAAAAGGTTTCATTATAGTCAATTCCGTCAACTTGGAAGAATCCTTTGGAAACTACCTGATCCTTGTATATTTCAAGACTTCCATCTGATGGATACTTAGTTTTGTAGACCCATTTACATGTGTCAAATTTTCTTCCTTTCAAAAGAGGTACAAGATCCCAAGTATCATTTTTCATTAAAGAAAGATAATCTTCGTTCATTGTTGTATCCCAATATGGATGACCTGAAGCTTATGCAAATGTGTATGTATCATGAGTCTCTAAAACTTGAGACAAAAGAGAAGAGGCTCACTGGAACTGTGAACGTGTCTGGCGCTTATCTAAATGATAAACAAGAAGATCACCAACTTATTTTCATATTGAATGGACCTATCTAGGAAGAAGTGGTGATGGTTTAGGTTCATGTTCAATGGACTCATATGGAGGAAGGTGAGTAGGTGGAGGTGGATTTTCATCCTCGTTGTCATCATCTGAAGAAGAAGAAACCATAATAGGAACAAAAGAAGGCACAAATGTTGAAGATGGATCACAGGCCAAAGAAGGCACAAATGTCGAATTAGGTTCACATGCCAAGATATTTTCATCAAATTTAACATCTCTTATAATAATAATTTCATTACAATGTGGTTGAAGAATTTTGTAACCTTTGACATATTTAGAATAACCAAAAAATATACACTTCTCACTTTGAGGCTGCAATGCTTTCCTTTTTTCATCGAGAATGTGATCCCATGCTACACTTCAAAATACATGGAAGTTACTTACATCTAACTTAAATTTAGTCCATGCTTCTTCTAGTGTTATATTTTAAAGATCCATTGTGGGAGTGCAATTTACTATGTAATTTGCACAATTAATGGATTGCTCCCAATACTTTAGACTTGATCCCTTAGATTGGATCATACAATTATCCATTTCTTTTAATGTGCGGTTATTTCTCTCGACAACACCATTTTTTGTGGTGTATATAGAATAGTGTGTTGCATTTTGGATGCCTTGTGTAGTGTGGTAACTTGTAAAATTATTGTTCACATATTCACCTCCATTATTTGTTCTTAACCTTTGAAGCCGATATCCATATTGTTTTTCTACAAGGACCTTGTGGGACAAAAAATTGTGAAAAACTTCTCTCTTAAGTTTTAAGAATTAAACCCAAGTCTATATAGAGAAGTCATCAATGAAATTTAAGAAATACTTGCACCCAAACAAATAAGGAGAAGAAATTGAACAAGCTACAAAGGGGTCGTGGCATGCCAAGAGGCATGTTTTTCAAAAATATCCCAATGATGTTTGTCGAGAACACAACCACCACAAATATCATCTCTACATGAAACAAGAGGAAGAGAAATCACCATATGTTGATTACATAGTTGCTAAAATGAGTGATAGTTTAGATGAACAAACCACTCATGCCAAAGTTTTCTCAAGTCATTGCTATGAGCAATAAAAGATGATGGAAAATATGATGATCCAAAGTTGTCAAAATTGTACATCCTGGTAATATCATCATCAATTCTAGTTGCAAGAACATGCTGAGGATATTTTAGATCCTTGATTACAACTTGGTGAGGTGAAAAATCTACGGTTTTACCTTCACCTGAATGAGTGAATTGATATATTGATAGAAGGTTGCAGGAAAGACTTGGAACACATAATAAATCATTAAAATGATCATTATCCACCTATATTGTTCTAGACCCTACAACACTAAGAGATATATCATCACCAACAAATATTTTCTTGGTGTTACACTCATTTAGAGTAAAAAATATGGATTTATCCTTAGTCATATGATAAGATGCTCCAGAATCAATAAGCCGACCATAAGAAGAAGAAGCAAAAGTTGCATTGGAGGAGAAACCAGAAGCATGAAGTGCATGTCGATGAGAAGAATAAGAATTCGAATCTATACTGATGTTTTTCTTCTTCGTCACTTATTATAAAGTTTCCATGTTCTTAAAACATTTGGACTCATCATGACCATCTTTCCCACAAAAGTTACAATATCTGTCATTCTTTTTTATTTTTTTATTTTTCTCCTTTATCATCGTTAGGAGCTGAAGCTAACCAAGTGGATTTGGGACCCTTGTTTCTATTTTTGTTGTGGTGAGGATGTTGCTTCTTGGGATTCTTGGATTTATGTTTATATTGGGCCACTGAGTCTTGATAATCACTTCCAAGAGATTCTCTGGTGGCATAAAAGATAGATACAAAAATAGAATATGCACTACCAAGCTTAGAAAGAATAACATATATGTGTCTATCTTCTGTCAAATCTAGTTGGCATTCGATACAAAAAATTCTAAGTATTTTTAACTTAGATAAGTAATATTCAATGCAAGTAAAAGAATTTGGACTGAAAGTCATTAACTGATTCTCCAAATGGTGAGCTCGAATAATACTGTGTTTACCAAACATAGCTTCAAGATTTTCCCAAGCTTTATTGGGGGCATCAATTTCTTGAAGGTGAAACTTTCAATTAGGAGAGACAGAAATTATGATTAGTCTACGGGATTCTTCATTTCTATTAATGCATTTGACATACTTTTCATCATCATTGGTGTTGGACAAGAAACTTTGGAAATAGTTTTGTAGTTTTGATATAGTTTTGGGAAAAATCCTAAGTATAGGAAAACTGCATGGAAGAAGAAGGAAAGCTAGGGAGTGTGTAGCTAAGGCACATCCAGGATGATAATGCATAGAAGGACGAAAGTGTGTAGAAGGAAGATACCATGCAGATAGGGGAATAAAGGAAACAAAATAATAAATCTGACAGAGGATAAATCAAGAGAAGAAAGTGAGAGAATAAATCATGACAGAAGGATGAATGATAGCCCGACATTCCAGAAATAGAAGAATAGTAGAAAGAAACATGCAGAGGTAAAAGAAGCATGAAAAACCAGTTAAATAAGGGAATTATGCATTGTAGTGGGGTTTTTTAGGATGGATAGATTAAGGTTTTTATCCCTAGATTTATGTATAAATATGTAACAGGTTGGGAAAATAGGGTTCCTCTTCTCGATATGTGGTTCATTGTTTGGGCTGCTAAGAACATACAGGATGAGGCTGTAAATATTGTGTAATTAGTGACAACATTTATAGGTCATGCTCTAGTATGGTATATGAATCTACAGAGTATCACACTTGTAGGATAGGTCAGGACTTTGGCACAGATAAGGAAATCATTGCTAAAAGAGTTCAAGAAGCCAAATTTGGAATCAGAGTACATCAAAGAACTCAAGGAGATTAAAGATGTACAAAAACAATCGGTATGGGATTTTGATCAAAGAGTTAAGGATGTAATGGGTAGGATGGATTTCTATTTCCCAGATCAACAACATCAATATGGTTCATTGTAGGGCTTCTACCACACATTCACAGGCCATTGATTCAATATAATGTTGTGTCGTAGCATGAGGTGATGGAAATTGCAATGAAATTAGAATAATTTCCTATAGGAGATAGTGGAGGAATGGCACAAGTTCATATGCATCTGGTTGCATTGAAGATTCAACTAGAAGAACTGACAAAAGGGAAGGAGAAACAAGAACAATTTTGGTGTACCAAGTGCAGAACTGAAGTCCATTACAAGGAAGAATGCCCAAAATTTGTGCAGTATTTAGAAACTGTAGCACCGAATACATTACTAGGAGGAGGGTGTTATGAGATATGTAAGAAATGGGGCCATCATCCCACTAAGTTTCAATTACTACACAAGTATCAGAGTACACCAAGGAACTTGTTTTACAATTTTTGTAAGTATGTGGGACATGAAGAGATGGATTGTCATGAATTCGACTTGATGAGGGAATGAACACCAGATGTGTAGAAGATTCAAGAGGAGAATGTTGCAGTAGAAGGGGGTGGTCCGAAATACAACAATAAAAAAGGTTTCAATCCAGGGAACAAAGGAAACTTTAGTAGATGTCGAGGAAGAGGACATTTTGGTAGAGGAGGAAGAGGATCGATAATATTCTATAACTTTAATCAACAGGGACACTTGGCCCACAACTGCCCAAATCCATGTACAATGTGCAAATACTACATAGC